>BQNB010003943.1:81719-111177 GCA_026074375.1 Tanacetum coccineum | reverse complement strand
TTGAAATTAACGGTAAACTTGCAAACTTGCAGTACATGACTTTTTACTTAATAAAACAAGAATTAAATTTTATTGCGGGTTGTCACAAATGTTCACCATAAAAATAATTATTCAGAAACGTGTCAAAGATGTCCAGCTTGGTGTCGAAAGTTATCAAAAGAAGCTCAATCTCACCAAACCTCAAAAGATTTTCCCACCATCTCTACCAAATAACCATACACTCCATCTTTCGATCCACTAGGGGTTGTCTATGAAGACTCAAGTAACCGAAAGAGACTCATGCGTGCTGATGAGCTCTACAAGTTCTTAGACGGAACACTCACGCTTGTACGAGACAAACTCTATTACAGGGTGCTCAAATTTAGAATGGGCTATAACAAAGGCATGTCTAGGAGAAAATAGTCATCCACGGATCAGAGATGATTAAAAATAATTCTGGAGATGATCGACGAGCTACTGTGGGAAAGGCGAGTTATGCGGAATCTGGAAAGATTGGTTGGTGCTAGAGAACTTGAGATGGACTACATGTTGATGCAGAGGACAGTATGACTTTGTCATACTGGATTTCTTCTTATAACTGGTCCTATCTCATTAATCTATATTGTGAATATGTAATATATGTAGTGTAGATTTGTAAAGTATGCAAATATATAGTGTTTGAGTACAAATTTTCAATAATTTTTAGTAAATTTAAAATCTTTCAAATTAATGTAATCAACACTATATATATAAATCCCTCATAAATTGAGGGGGAGCATTAAAATGTTCCTTATAAGGCTTGCTAATAATCAGAATATTTTTCTCCCCAAAACAGTTTTCAAACATATTTGAATCAATTGATATCTAAAATATCAAGGGATTTGACATCTTTGATAAGGGGAGAAAATGTGATTAAAATATAAGGCTAATATGTGATTAGTAAAGACTCAAGTGCAGTTTCTTCCTTGTATGTGCAAAACACTTTTAAATATCAAAGCACATATGAAGGGGGAGCAATTTTGGAAAAGAAAACATCAAGGTACAAAAAGTTTTGATTTATATCATTAGTACCTTGGTTGTGTTTTTCAAATGGTTTTAAGGCAATGAGAACAATAGCCAAAGATCGACCATGTAATTAATTTTATGAAGTTATAAGGTGGTTAAGGTTAGGTATTCATTCTCATGATCCAGCCAGGACCAGAGGGATCTACCTATGGACATTACATTAGATATAATAGAAGTCCTTAGGTATGATACAAAAGGAGTAAAAGTAAGAAAGGGGATAATGCAGACTAAGACAGAGCTAACACTGGAACAAACCCAACAAGGTGTTAGTGATGAAGTCTTGGTAAGCATTGAAGGGGTTGAAGAATGAAAAAGAAATGTAAAGATAAAGGGTGAAAAGAAGGAAGCCCTCCTTACACTTAGGCAGAAACCGGGTCAATACACATGCTATCAGAAACACTAAGCTGTTGTCTGGTATTGAAGATAGACATCATGGACCTAGTGATGCAATGCACAAAAGACTCTTGTTTCATTTCTCACAAAGATTAAACACATTTCTATCGACTTTCTCACTCCGAGTTAGTTGGTATTGAAAAGGTGGCAGTCTGCTCCAGCCTCCGATTACTAAAACCAAAATGCACTATCGAGTCTAGAGCCAATAAGAGATCATCAATACATCTCATTAGGACACTACTCCAATATATTTGTTATTCATACACTGTGAAAACAAGTAATATCTTAAGAGTCCTACGCATTATCCTTGTGATATTGCCAGAACATCAGAGTGATACTTAAGTATTCACAGTGACGATGGAAATCCTTCCAGAGCCAACATCAAACAAGCTCTGCGGTAGGTGACTTGTGAGATCCTACATGGATCAAACTTGTGACACTAGATATCGATTCGGTCCAGCTTATGAATTGACAGTTGATAGATTTTCGAAGTAGCAAAACTCTCGATGTGTCACAAAATACTTTATTATTGACACATCGATTGATTTTCAAACTGATTTTCTTAGATCTCTAAGAACTTTATTGTTCTAAGAGGTCGATCATATGTCCATGGGAAGCCTCACAAGGGTATCTGGACATAGGAAAGTTGAACACGAATTGACGACTCAATCGGGAAGATAGTAACTTGCCGATTCACTCTTGCCGTGTTATCTGCTTTGAGATGCTCCGGTAACGAGAACGGCTAGTGTAGTTGCAAAACCCTATCAAGGAGATTCTTTTGAATTCTACCTGATCACAAGCAATATTTATACTGATTAACGGGGAACCGTGGTTATTGCAACCGTATTCGACAAAGTGACAAAGACACTTTCGTCCATATATGTTGTTTATCACTAACCCATTCATGCAGGTTTCCTAACGACGGTAGTAGTTAACCGATAACGAGTTAAATTCATAGCCACATGCTCATACCCGTATGACATACGTAAAGACATTATGAAAGCTCAAGTACATGTTTTAAAAGACTTTCGCTACTCTGATACTGCACGTCTTCCTTGAAGTGACGAAGTATTAAAGTTAAAGAATTTCAAGAAAGATGATTATACAAGCTTTCAAGATAAAGAAAGGTATGAGCATGTTGGTCCGAAAGTCATAAGTTCACAAGAAGGAAAAAGATTACAAGATGATAAAAAGAGATGATGTATGGCTGATGATCTCAAGAAGCTCAAGATCATATGCAAGTCAAGCTAAAGGAACAAGCTCAAACCTAAAGTCTAAAAGATCACTACATATCTCACAAGATAAAGACAAAGATAAAGAAAAAGATACAAGACTACGAGCAAGACAGATAAGATTAAGTTTTTGTAAAATGGAGTGACCTCTCTTAGGGGAAGATTGTTAGAAATATGAAAAGACTCGGTAACTCATAAAATATATTTCGTAGCTCGTAGTTAAGCGTTTGATTAAATGTAAGCTAACCAGGCCAAATCCAGGGGATACTAAGCCCATAACCGGCCCTTTGTAAGGATATAAATACCCTCTCCTTCCATGGAGAGGGTGTTGGCTCATTTCATAATCTAATATTCTCTCTTTTGTTTCTCTCTCTAGAAGTGTCCAACCACTCTGTCTCTAGATTTCTTTCTTCATTTTCATAGATTGTTGTGTGATTGATATTCTACAAATATGGAATAAATGATGCTATAAAATAGACGTTATTTGATGTCATCAAAGACATTAAGATTAAATCCATGAGTTTCTCAATTTCCTTATCCCTTAAAGTTGCTTCTTCATCACTGACTACTTCAGGTTTTGAGTCATATGTTGGAGAAGGAGTATTGGCAATCTCTTTTCTTTTGTTTCTAGCAGCAGCTTGTGATCTGGTTAATGGACTTTGATTGTAGTGGGTGGGTTTTGGTTGAGGATGATAAACTGGTTATTGGGTGGAAGCAACTAGTGCAAGTGGGTTAGCATTCCTTGCTAATCTTTCAACTCTCAACTCATTTACTTCATTATGGTGTTGCTTCAAGATGTCATAGAGTTTGTGATAAGAAATAGTCTTCAAGTCTTGGTTCTGTTTAACATTAGTCACAAACCTTTGCCATTTTAGTTTAAGTTGAAATAAGAATTGAACATTCACTTGATGATTGGTGACTTCACATTTGTTTCTAACAAGCTCATTCATCATCTTGTAGAACCTTAAGTAATATGAATCAAGTGATTCACCATCGCGTGATGTGAATTTCCAAAATTCCTAGTATAGGTTTGTCTCAAGATCTTGTACATTGATAGACTCACATTGTTTCAACCTTTCAATTGCTTTCTACATTTCCATAGTATTAGGACAAGCATCAATTATAGAGTAGATATCGTTATCAATCCTAATAAGAATGATATGAACAGCTTCAGCTTCATCATTAATCTTTTTCCTATTCTCCTTTGAAACAGTTGCATAAGTCTCCATTACTCTCGATGCCTGTGTTTGTGGAGCACCATCAATACCAGGTGTAGAAGAAGTTTCAATATATTGGTATTTGTATGGTTCATTCTCAAGATTATAATAGATGAGCTCACGATTTGGTTTAGTATCAATGTATCTTTTGATTCGAGATTTCCACTGAATGTAGTTACCAGGTGCTAACATTGGAGGACGATCTTTGCCACCGGATTCCATGATCGCATTGTGAAGAGCACTTGAAGTGTTTGTTTAAAGATTGTTGTTAGACATTGTTATGTTTGTTGTGAAAGGATTACGGATCTTAAGAAGATAAATTTATGTTGTGGTTTGACGTGATTGTTGTTGATGTGTTTGATCTTGAGTTCTTGTTATCCTTTATTAAAAAACTTGATGACAAGGACTAACTGTGAAAATGATTCTGTCGTTAAGGGTGTAACTTGAAAAATTAACTATCGTATGAGTTTTACTAACCAAGGACTAACTGTGCAATCAATTTTGTCAATAAGGGTCTAACTGAAATAGATAACGGCTGTTTGATATCTTTGTTATGATGGATTAACGATGCAAGAGAGTTTGCATTGAAGGGTTAAAAAATTTGTCATTAACAAGGATCGAACCCCGGTTGATTATATGGAAGACTAATTCTTTTACCATCTAATCTAGACTTCACTTTTGGTAATTGATGACATCAAATAACGTCTATTTTATAGCATCATTTATCCCATGTAATTAACCTATTTTGTATAATTATTGCAAAGAATTGTTACTTAATCGTTTATATTTGAGAATTGCAGTAATTACGTAGTACTTGGTGAATATTAGCAAAAGGCGCGCATTCTGGAGCTTAAAGGAAGATATTTTGAAGATTAATGATTCTGACTACCAATACGCTGTATCCAACAAGGAAGATACGGCGTATCCGTGCCTGCACTTACCAAAAGACCACTAAGGAAACAAGTCCAATACGCCGTATCCACGAAAGGCAATACGCCGTATTCAAGTTATATGGGAATAAAATATTCTGGAAGATATCAAACGTGGTCCCTACTCCAAGAAACTCCAATACGTCGTATCCAATCCCTTGGATACGCCGTATCAAACCGACTTCCAGACAGTATAAATAGAAAACTCAAAAACGAGTTTTAAGTGTGCTAAATCATATTCTCGATACCTAAACCATAAAAGTCAATTTTCAGAGGAGAAAAAGAGCAGAAGAGGTCTTGCAACGCATTCTAATCCATAGAAGACAGACGAGTAACGTTTCTTAAACTTTGTAATCGTTCAGTTTTTGGTATCATTCGTTAACTCGGTTAGTTTACCTTGGCTAAAACAATTACTCTTGTATTAATTATGATGTTTGAAGGCTAATACCTTCAGGTATTAGCCATTATTATGAAGATCTAAATGTTTGGTTTTGTTTATATCTCGATTGCTTAATTTATCGTTGTATGCTTGTTTATGTTTATCAATATACTTGTTTACTACGTGCTTTTTGTATGTGACACCATCATTCCAATGATCCAAGTGATATTGACCAAGTAAACTAGATGCCAGATACTCTCCATATAGTAAATTAATACATCTAGAGATCATAGAATCCAAATATGTCTTCTAAAATCATTCTAAGGATACGCTATGGATTAAATATTAGTACGGAATTGCCTTGTTTATTAAATATGTGCCTAGTAAGGTGAATCAAGATAATTCACAAATAATGTTCATGATTCTATTGGATAGTGTGGACAAGTGACTACTAGTGTATTAATTGTCCATTAAGCAAGTAAGTGGGTAAAGTCTCTATGGGCTAGTGTTTAACAAGATCACCATTGCTTTAATCCCTAAGATGAATTATAAATCGCGGTATAATAAGGATGCTAATAGCGGATATCTTTAATTTGTGACAGAATTAAATGTGTCTAGGGTCTATAATGATGAAGTACCAGCTTAAGTCCTAAGAATGATATGCCTCTTCAAGATACGTAATTCATTGCACTGTAATAAACAAACCACTTCTATATCGGATTAATGATTGCAAATACAGTTTTCCTATCATAAGGCTCGACCGCTCCTTTACATACCTTTCTTGTAATTTCTTTTCGAGTGGTTAAAGTGGTTTTGAATTGATTTGTAGTCACCAACATAAACCCGGCCATCCTCTCAGGCTGAAAACCCCCCCTTTTACCTGTTAAAATTAAGATTTATAAACTAACATAGGAATTAGCATAGAAGTTTGCACTTAGACATTAGCGCAAATAACATAGATTAATAAACCAAAAATAAATAAAAGAGAAGATTTTAACCTCGCTTCAAGTAGTTCAGACACCCTACTTACACGAAACTACTACCGATTTTGGTACACTCCCCCGCTAAAGTGATTTTTCACGGTTAAGTCGCAAAATATAAATATTAAAACTTGAATCCATAAAAATATAACACCACACAACAACACATCAGGTTTATGGCGCCAATTGCCGAGAGAGTAGTAAAATTAATCCTTTGATTTATTATTATTATTTTGTTTTTAACATTAGATCTAACCCTTAGGAGTAGTGTAAACTAGATTAGTGTATATTCTTGTATATTCTGTATATTTGTTAGTTTAATTGTTTGCTTATATATTGTGTGTTTAAATTAATTGTTTTCCTAAATACACTGTTTTGGTCGATAACTCGATACGACGTATCCACTTCCATTGGATATGGTGTATCCAACTTTTTGTCCAATACAGCGTATTCATTAAACTGATTAATACGGCGTATCCACTTCCATTGGATACGGCGTATCGATCATCTGGAACAGAATCAGAATCCTAAGTTTTTATATTTGATTTACGTGCTAAAAAATTTTCTATCCTAAAAGAGCCTATCCTACTAATTATTTATCCCTTGTTTCAGGTAGTGCATGACAAGGTGAGGTTCAACAACGAACTATCACACCTTACAAAAGAACCATGATCGAAATTCGATAATCTAGGAGACACAACAAGACATTAAGAGTCTTGGCAATTGAAACGAGACTGTTTCATTTACTTTCTGCCAAGAAAAACTCGGAAGGAAGAATTGGCGGAAACAATGGCGGAAATCAATCACGACAATACATGAAGAAAACCAGTCTGACTATGGATCGGGGGTTGCTAGGCCTAAAATTGAAGACAAGGATAACTTTGAACTGAAGGGCCAATTTCTCAAGGAACTACGTACTAACCACCTCATCATGTTATCAGATCAAGAAGATTGCGAACGAACACATAGAGAAAGTTCTTGAGATACGGTCAACACTATTCCACATTCCAAATATTACTATAGACCAAGTGATGCTTAGAGCATTCTCAATGTCCTTAACTGGAGCCGCAAGCTGTTGGTTAAGAAATGAACCAACCGGTTCAATTACAACTTGGGATGGTCTTAAAACAAAATTTCTAAACAAATATTGTCTACCTCTCGAACTGCAAAGAAAATGGAGGAAATCAACAACTTTCAGCAAGAACCTAATAAAAACCTTTACCAAGCATGGGAGTGATTTAAAGAACTCTTGATGAAGTGTCCTCAACACTATTTAACGGAGATGCAGGAGGTAATCTTGTTCTATAATGGATTGGGAATTCCTACTTGACAGATTCTTGATTCAAGAGGTGCAATACCATCAAAGACTATTGCTGATGCAAAGGTGGCCATTTAAGAAATGACTGAATACTCTCAAAAATGGCACAATTGAACATCTAGGTCAAGAAGTACTGAAACTTCTGACGGATTGGTAGCTATACAAGCACAACTCAATAATCTTGGGAGAGAGATCAAGAGAGTGAATGAAAAAGTCTATGCTGCTCAAGTTGGATGCGAACAATGCAAAGGACCCCATTACACCAAAGATTGCCCACTCAAAGAAGAAGGGAAAACCCTAAAAGAAGCTTACTACACGCAATTTGGTGGACCTTTTCAAGGAGGGGGATATAGAGCAGCAGCTCTGGGATTCTATCAAAGGAACAACGCAAATCCTTCGTACCAAGAACGAAGGCAATCTATGGAAGATACCCTGAGAAAATTCATGAGTGAATCAGCAAAGAGACATGAAAAAAACTCCAATTTGATTAAAGAAATCCGAGCTTCAACGGATGCTGCCATTCGAAACCAAGGAGCATCGATTAAAACTTTAGAAATCCAAATCGGGCAAATGAGCAAGGTACTACAGGAAAGAGGATTTGGAAGTCTACCTAGCTCTACTGAAGCGAACCCGAGAGATCAAGTCAAGTCGATTTCAACTACTATTGAAGCTGATTCATGCCCGATACGCCGTATTGGATCTTCCCAATACGCCGTATCCACTGGACAGAACCGTACACTGATGTACGAGACAAGACAAACAACGATTCCGTTTCCAAGTCGTTTGAATGGTTACTACTGTGAAGAAAATAAGGGATCATATGGACCACAATTCTCAGAAGCTTACTCTGAAGCTTCACATATCAATAATTCCATACCCAGAAAGGAGAAAGACCCAGGGAGTTTCACTTTACCTTGCTTTATTAATAATGTATGCTTTGATAATGCCCTTGTTGACTTAGGAGCTAGCGTTAGTGTTATGCCTCTCTCGACCTACCTTAACTTAGGATTAGGCGAATTAGCTCACACTAAGTTGACAGTTGAATTAGCAGACATGACTGTGAAATATCCAAAAGGAATAGCTGAAAATGTACTAGTAGGAATTGGTAAATTTGTTTTCCCAATAGACTTTATAATTCTAGATATGACCAAGGATATCAAAGTGCCCTAGATCCTCGGAAGACCATTTTTGTCTACCGCCCGTGCTAAAATGATGGGAGGTACAAAAAGAAAGATTAATTTAGGTTGGTGAAAAGAAAGGATTGTATTCACTAGTGTTAAACCTGCTAAGTATTTTAATTAAGAGAGTCTACATGCTAAGTTTAAGAGAAAGAGAGGAAGACTTGGATTAAAGCTATGGCTTATAGGAGAGACTTTGATGTTAAATAGATCATTAGACCCTTTCTTTGAGGATTACACCGAATTAAATGATCTAAATAAACCATTTGAGCTTAGGAGAAATCAAGGTGATGATTTAATGCCCACCATTGAGGAAGGTGAGGTAATTGAGGAATTTAGAACTAGGGATGATGAACTTGATGTTGGAATTGATGATTACCCTAGTTATTGTGACTATGATAAGAAGATCCATATAGATTGTGCTCACAACTTAAAGTTTTCTTGCATGATAGGATTTGAATTTACGCACGCTAACTTTTTCCCATTATTGTATGTCAATGTAATGTCCAAAAAGTTTCATAATTCTATAATGAAAGAGAAATTGGAGTACAAGGGAAACAATGTAGTAGGAGCCTTAATGAACATACCTATCTTTGTTGAAATTTTTTATGTGATGACGGATTTTGCAGTTTTAGAAAATACGGATACTTATCGTGATGAAGGAATGGGTGATGTTATTTTTGGCGAACCATTTTTAAGAGAAGTTGGAATTAAAACAAAACGGTTCGAAGGGATAATTACCATTTACAATGGTGATGATGAAGTAACTTACCAAATGGTGCGATCACATCCGAGGTTTAAACACCATACTAATGAGCAATGCAACAAAATCCCACCATTACTGAAGGTAAGTGAGAAAGATGAGATGAATGGAATCTCGCATGCATACCAAAAGCTTAAGGGGTTCTACAAAGGAGTTTTGAATTTAGGACCCGATTACATCCGAGATGAAAAGACAGAAGAATGCCTCACACGCGGGCACATTAGCGTGCATGAGATGGAATGAAGGGAGAAGCTGAAGAAAAGTCTAACTTAAAGACTTCGTGTAAACAAAAGTGCTTCTCGGGAGACAACCCGGATTGTTATTTAATTTTATCGAGTCTATCTTCCCAGACATCAATACGGCGTATCCGCTCCATACCATACCGCGTATTGATTGTCTGGACGTTATCAGTCTTTATTTTTTTATGCACTTTAAAAATATTATTCTCAGCTCTGTCAATACGGCGTATTCATGCACATGATACGGCATATTCAACAGACTGACCCGTATTTAGATACTTTTTAAAGGTTTCTCAATACGGTGTATTTCAGTTTATGGATACGGCGTATCGATCTCCTGTACAGTTTTGTTTAGTTTAGTTTAAATTAACCGTAGGTACCAAGATAGGAATACACGTTTTTTTCCTATGTTTTATACAAGACCTCGTGAAAGAAATATCGATGAATATTGGTAGAGAATTTACAAATCTAGAGATCTTGAAGTGTTGGAGTCTTGAAACTTCAAGGCGATTGTTCAAGACAATCTTGCTAATAAACTCAACATAGAGAATCTACCGAGCAAATATCAGGGGAGTTTCTCATTCTAATTCTTTTTAATTCTCGTATTTAATGTTTTATCTATACAACGAGGATGTTGTATAATTCAAGTGAGGGATGGAATTATAATGTATACTTGTCTTAATTTTTCACACTAAAATGCTTACATTATGCTCAAATTTAAAAAAAATTCAAGCATATTTTTGAGAAATTACATGTTACATAACCCGCACACAATAACCCTTGGTAGATATTATGAGGATTTAACCTTATCCATTTCCAAATGTTTACTCAAATTCCACAAAATATGAGTGTGTCAGTGATGTTGTAGACTTTAGAACTTGGCTTGGTATATCTATTCGAGACCGCAGTGATAAGTACTATGGATTTAGATGGAGTAACTTGTTTAAATTGGTAAATTTTAGGATTACACCCAAATCGTCCTATTACATGTTTCTTATTAACAACTACACTGGTTAGTTAACCCGTTTAAACCTCTGTTTTACTCACATTTTAAGAGTAAGGAATAGCCCTATAACAACTCATCAGAGCCTATACTTACTAGGACTACACCAATTATTTTGTTCGTACACCTTTACATCTGCCTACCCTGTTAGATTAAGTTTATTTAACAGTTGCTAGTTGCTTAAAGTGTAAAGTTTTTATTTCTGAGTCTTTGAGTCCTATTTGTGGTACGGTTGGAAGAAATTTGCACATTGCAAATGGGAAAGTATACATTATAGTCAAACTCATGTATTTTTACTACCATCCCAATTAATGAACTTCCAAGAATGAAGAATTATCGAAGGAATTATTCAGAATTATTATGATCGTGAAGATGGTGAAACTACACCGAGTTCGTAGTATAGTGTTAGCAAAAAAATCGAAAAAATTAGAAAAATCGTAACAAAAAAGAGAAGGAAGGTTTGAAGATAATCGTCTCGCAACTACTAAAGGAATTACATGAAGGATCGATTATTCGTTGATACAAATCAACGATGTAGAGTATTGTATAAAGTAGGACAGATTATTGCACTTGCCTTGTAACAGTATGTAAAGTAAGGATGAATGGGAATTTGACCGTTACGGGAACTCAACTTTGGTTTGGTTTGTTTTTGATCTATGATCAAGACGTTGTAAATATTTGTTTCTTCATCATGGTAACGGTCAGGAAAAAGTGTCTAGCAACTTGTATTTTAGACTTAATCTATTTGTTTCGTAATTTTTATTTTAATAACAATTTAATTCCCTTTCCTAATCATTAACCATGGGTTTTACGCAAATGAGGATGTGATCGAGCGTGTCAAGTCCTATTTCCGTCGGTTACGGCCATGTATGCATGTCTCAGCCGCCTTGTTGGTTTATTACTATTGGTGAAATTTAGAAGATTCCATACCCTATATTAATCTACTATTCTACTTTTAATCTATCTGAGGTGGGAATGAGCAGTCACATTGGTTTATCCCGTCGTTACAGGTAGAACAATTGGAAGATGCTTATTTTGATGCAAGTACGACATTCCATGATCCTTCCAATGTTCATACATTCTATCAACCTTAACCACATGAGAAAAAGTGGACTAAGGATCATCCACTGATCCAAAGTCGAGCGTTCATACAAGAGGAAAACTAGCAAATTCATGTTTGTTTGCAAGTTTGCTAAGTAGTATTGATCCTGCCAACATGGCTGAAGCTTTGAAAGATGCTGATTGGGTTAGTGCAATGCAAGATGAGATTGATCAATTTGCAAGATTGAAAGTATGGAGATTAGTTCCTCGACCCGAAGGCAAGTCTATCATCAAAACCAAATGGATCTTCAAGAATAAGAAAGATGAGAGTAATTTGGTTATTCGAAACAAAGCAAGGCTTGTTGCTTGATGACATCAAATAACGTCTATTTTATAGCATCATTTATCCCATGTAATTAACCCATTTTGTATAATTATTGCAAAGAATTGTTATTTAGTCATTTATATTTGAGAATTGTAGGAATTATGAAGTACTTGGTGAATATTAGCAAAAGGCGCGCATTCTGGATCTTAAACGAAGATATTTTGAAGATTACAATTTTGACAACCAATAAGCCGTATCCATCAAGGAAGATACGGCGTATTCGTGCCTGTACTCACCAAAGACCACAAAGGAAACTTGATCAATACGTCGTATCCAATGAAGACCAATATGCCATATTAGAAATATAGTATGTGAATATTCTGTAAGATATCAAACGTGATCCCTACTCCAAGAAACTCCAATACGTCGTATCCAAAACCTTGGATACGCCGTATCGACACCGACTCTAGACCTTATAAATACAAAACTCAAAAACAAGTTTTAAGTGTGCTAAATCATATTCTCGATACCTAAACCACAAAATTCGATTCTCAGAGGAGAAAAAGAGTAGAAGAGGTCTTGCAACGCATTCCAATCCATAGAAAACAATGTGTAAATTCTTATACTTTTGTAATCATTCAGTTTTTGGTATCATTCGTTAACTCGGTTAGTTTACCTTGGCTAAAACAATTACTCTTGTATTGATTATGATGTTTGAAGGCTAATACCTTCGGGTATTAGCCATTATTATGAAGATCTAAATGTTTGGTTTTGTTTATATCTTGATTGCTTAATTTATCATTGTATGCTTATTTACATTTATCAGTATACTTGTTTACATTTATCAGTATACTTGTTTACGTGCTTTTGTATGCGACCTATCATTCAACTGGATCTAGTGATACGGACCAAGTAATTTAGATGCTAGGATAGCTCTCCATATAGTTATTTATACATCTAGGATCATAGGATCACAAATATTGTCCTTCTAAAATCATGCTAAGGATACGTTTATGGCTTAACTAGTTAACGAAAATTGCCTTTGGTTTATTGAATATGTTTACTAGTAGGTGAATCTAGATAATTCAACAAATAATGTTTTGATTCCATTGGATAGTTATACAAGTGGACTACTAGAGTATAAATTGCCATTAAGCAGTAAGTGGGTAAAGTCTCTATGAGCTAGGGTTTAACAAGATCACCATTGCTTTAATCCCTAAGATAGATTATAATCAGCAAATAAGGATGCTTTAATTGTGACAGAATTAATGTGTTTAGGTCTTAGGATGAAGTCCCGCCTAATTCTAAGAAAGATATGCCTCTACAAGATAAGTAATCATTGCACTGAATAAACAAACCAACCTTCTAATCGGATTAATGATGGCTAATACAGTTTTCTATCATAGGGCCACCAAAGCAGAACCCTTTACATTTCGTGAACGTACCACTCCAAACCCCCAGCCCCAGGCATTAAGAACCACTTTTGAGGCTTGAGTACAAGACTACATGACAGCACACACCGAAATGATGGAGAGGTTTGAGAATGCCATTTTCAAACAGAGAGAGGAGATCAACGATAGGATGACAGAGATGTTCGGGCTTCTTAAGGAACTCACGACCAGTAGGGCTCCTGAAAAGGTATTGATGAGGGAAGAAGCTAAACACCCCATCACCAAAAATGTAAATTATATCTCTCTTATCAGAGAAGAGGAAGAAAAGAATGACACGGTAATAGTAACGATCGGTGATAGCATTAAAGAACCTGATGAATCGGATGTGAGGATGCCATTAAAGGAAGTCGAGAAGGAGAATAAAGCTGAGAATGGTACCAAAAATGAACTGACCAAAAGTGCTGAGAAAAAACTCACACAAGCTGAGAAAGAAGAAGTAGTGGAGCCACCCACCTCTCGGCCTGTAGGATATTACCAGAAGCACAAGATCAATGAAAAACTAATCGACGGGCTTGTAGAAAATCATAGGTTTAATGACTTCCTGTCGACAGCCAGAGTGGGAAAAATGAAACAGAAGACCTATAATTTGTTACCTAAGGGGCCTGTTTATGAAGCCTTAAGAAAAACATAACAAAGAAGGAGGATATTAGAGGGAATTTTGAAATACCCTGTAACATAGGAGGTTTGAAACACATGAATGCCCTAATAGACCAAGGATTCGACGTAAACGTCATGCCTCTCTCCACCTACAAGAAACTAACTGACAAAAGGCCTGTTGAGACAGACATTATACTTTCCCTAGCTAGCCATTCGTATATCTACCGTTTAGGAATAGCAGAGGACGTATTAGTTGATGTTGTTGGTTATGTGTACCCCGTTGACTTTCTAATCATGGATATAAAAGAGGATGAAAAGAGACCCTTCATCTTAGGAACACCATTCTTAACTACCACTAAAGCCGTGATTAAGTTCGATAAAGGAACCATAACTTTGAAATTTGGAAAGAGTAAGATGAGTTTCCATAGGATACCTAAATCCCTCTGTAAGATCGAGAGAGGGATTAAGAATGATATAGAGCCTATAGCCCCTACCATGACTGTGAATAGGCTATTCTTGGAATGGGAGGAAAGGATAAAACTTCACCAAGAAAAGGAGATGGAGTTTGACCAATAGAGGAGCAAAACCTTCAAAAACAAGCATCCCGCTCTCGTCAAGGTTAAAAGTGAAATGAAAGATAAAGGAGAAGTCATGTAAGGACGTGTGACTTCGAATCTAGCTACAAGACTCATATATAAAGAAATGCGCTTCTTGGGAGGCAACCCAATGTTTATTTTCCCGCATTTAGGAGTGTCGCGTGTTTTAATTCTTCTTGTTTATTCTTTTCTGTTTGAATCTTTTGTAATCATGCTTTTATTTGTTTTTAACTTCGTCTTATTGACAATCAAAGGTATTTTGCATTAAATAAGTGTTAGAGGAAATATCCGGTTTACAATAACCAATTCAAGTGAAATGAAAGATGAAGGAGAAGTCATGTAAGGACGTGTGACTCGAGTTAGCTACATGACTTGTATTAAAGAAAATGCTTCTTGGGAGGAACCCAAAGTTTATTTTCCTGCATTTAGGAGTGTCATGTGTTTTAATTCTTCTTGTTTATTCTTTTCTGTTTGAATCAATTTTGTAATCATGCTTTTCTTTGTTTTTAACTTCGTCTTATTGACAATCAAAAGTATTTTGCATTAAATAAGTGTAGGGGGAAATATCCGATTTACAATAACCAATTCAAACATATTAAATAAATTATTTAGATTAATTCGCGTCAGTTTCGAGTCATATGATTGTAATCATTAATCCCAGTTTTATTCAGTGTTTACACATGATATAACTAACAAAATTACGTGCATGAAATTTTTCAAGAAAAACAAAGAAAAAAATCTTTACAGTGGCTGGAGACGGCGTCACGCCCCCAGCCATGTGAAATATCAAAAAATTTCAGTTATTTTCGAAAAATAAATTGTGCAATATCTAAAATTTGTAATTATATTATAAACCTGCAGAAACCTATGATTACATCATCACTTTCATCCTATCATTACTGCTTTAATAGATTCAGACCCTAAAATCTATATATATATATATATATATATATATCCCGCCAATTTTATGCTTGGTGTAGTTCTCTTTGTCTTTGATTACAGGTTATATTTTATGAGAAGAAGCTTGGAAGTTCTTAGGAAGTTTCATTAGACGATTCTTGAAGGATGATTTAACAAGTTATCGCATGTTTCTTATCCATTATTGAGCAAACCAGGGGAGTACTAGTTTCTTTTACTTGGTTTCTTTTCCTTTATTCGTTTCTACGGGTACTTCTAAAGAACATTGGGGACAATGTTCAACTTAAGTGTATGGGGAATAATCAAAAAACAATACCATCAATTCAATATCAAATAAAAAAATAAAAAACAATACTTTTTTTTTTTCCCCCCCTTTAACCATATCTTTTTTTTAAATTTTTTTTTTCTTTTCTTTCTCCTTAAAATGTTGGGTAATATATTGAATCCCTAGTGCTTAGACCGGTAATTGATGTTGTTGTGTGGTGGTGTTATTTTTATGTATCAAGTTTTACTATTTATTTTATGCCAACTATACCTAAAAACAACACTTTCACGGGTAATGTACCCGGTTAGATGGAGTTTCGTGGTTAAGTAAGGGTGAAGATCACTGAGTGTGGTAAGTTATCTTTTATTCTACTGGTATTTTTCTATATAGTTTTAATTCTAATCTACCTAATTTTCTAATTAAACTTTAACTAACACAAAGGAGGTTGTTAGCCTGATGAGACTAAACACGGTTTAGTTCTAATTATTCCTAAGGTGATGGAAATAAACGACACTAAAGTGATTTTCTAAGATAAGGAAGAGGTAATATCTTAGGGAAAATACTTATTTGCAAGTTTATCTCTTAATAATTTGCTTGATTGTCATATTCTTTCTGTTTGTTATGATGTTATTAATGCGTTGGGGGTATTTCATTTCCTTAGTTAGGTGGGGTCTTCTCCTATGATTTGTCCTCTTCCCGTATTCTTTTGTTAAATCTATTGTGTGCTGGTTTTGCCATTAACCTTAGGTTATTTGTTCGTTTTCTAGTTTGTGTGTTCTCTAGGATTGTTTTTCAGACTGTGTGTGTGTGTAGTTGTTTGTGATTAATTAGGTTAGATTAGTATTAAAACTTAGATAGATACAAATACAGTAGAATTAAAAGTTAAACTCCCTCTCATGTGATCGACACCCTACTTACCTAGAAACTCAATTCTAACAGGGTACTTTACCGTGTTAGTGTTGTTTTTGGGATAGTGGGCATAATTAATAGTAAAACTTGATACATAAAATAACACCTACACAACAACACATCAATTACCGTCTATGCTATGTTTCAATATATTACCCATCATTTTAAGGACAAAGCAAATGGCAATTGAAGGAATAGTTTTAAGGCTTATTCCCCATACACTTAAGTTGAACATTGTCCCCAATGTTCTTTAGAAGTACCCGTAGAAACGAATCGTACCAGAAAAGTACAACTTTCATTTTTTGTCCATGAGCTGAAAATGAACCAAAATCGGCGTACTTTTAAATAAGTACGCCATGCTTTTCATTAGCATTAATGATCCTTAAACTGACATAGGCCAAGTACGTCGTACTTGGCCCTCACACAGCCTATAAGTAACCTCCTTGGCTCTCTCATTCAGATCAATCTCACACAAATCAATCTAGTTCGTCTACACCACTTAGAATAGGGATTTTTGGTGATTAAGGCTTGACAAACCTTTGATCCAAACAACCCTTGGTACCACGACATCTCTTGATCATACTTCTACTAAATCGAAGCCGTGCCGGACGATCTTGGCTTGTTATTTCTTGATCCTAGAAGTGTAGTGATAGTACATGAAGGTTCGGGATAATAAGAATCAATAGCTTAGGTTATTGATAGTACATGAAGGTTCGGGAAAAACTTGTAATTGCCATCTTTTGATTTTATAATTTTGGTACACTTCTATTATCTTTTGATATGAAAGTTTCTGAATTTTATGAGTTTAATATGTGTATTACTTGTTTGATTATGGAATAGTGGTCTTTTGTTTGTTTGGGCAATATGTGACCTTTGATATGGAGCGTTTGGACATGTGTTTATTAAATTGGTTAAACATTACTCCCTCCGTCCCATAAAGAGTGTCCACAAACAAAAAATGGACAAATTATGATATGAGTAATTAATGATAGATTTGATTAATAAAAATTCATTTTTACCCTCATAGTTAATATATAAATTAGGAATGAGTAATTAATGCATGTTCTAATTATAAGGGTAAAGTAGAAAAACTGGTAATAATTACTATCCAAAAATAAAAACTGGATATTTTTTTGGGACTAACATAAATAGAAAGGTGAACACTTTTTATGGGACAGAGGGAGTATTTTATTAAGTATAAAGGCCGAAAGGATACT
The DNA here is from genome assembly GCA_026074375.1 of Tanacetum coccineum. Classification (NCBI taxonomy): domain Eukaryota; kingdom Viridiplantae; phylum Streptophyta; class Magnoliopsida; order Asterales; family Asteraceae; genus Tanacetum; species Tanacetum coccineum. The sequence goes on along the minus strand of BQNB010003943.1, from coordinate 93,183 downwards.
TATTGGATCATGTTTATCATTCGACAATATATATTGGTTATAATAACTTATAAAGGTCGAAAGGATTTGTTGTTATTAATCAATATAATCGCTAGTTACACTTAAAGGCCGAAAGGATTTGTGACTCATGATATTTTTATTCTCTAAACTCATAAACACTATCATAAAGACTCCTATGTCTTAGTGATCATTTCCTAAACAAACATACCTTAATCATTTGCTTGAATCATCTATTCATCGCTTTCTTTACAATATTCGATATATGCACGTTTTGGTTAATTTGATAAGTGATAATCATATTGACGTTAGCACCTTTATAACAAACTCTGAAAAATTCAATTCTCTTAGGACGACCTGGACTTACCTAAGCTATACTATACACGGAAGGGTATACTTGCTCGTGTTGTGTTTTTAGTCAAAATTGGTATTTTTTAGTATTATAAATTTAAAGCTAGGAAAACACACATCAAGTTTTTGGCGCCGCTGTCGGGGAATTGTTTAAGTTGTTATCAGTTTGTTTGTTTGATTTTGGGGCTATTTGTTTGCTTTATCGTGTTTAATTTCTGAAAATCTTTCTTCTACTGTTGTAAGTACGGCGCACATTTTTCTTTGTGCGCCGCACTTACCCTGTTTCATTTGAATATTTGCCTCGTAAAACCTGTAAGTACGCCGTACTCATTCTTGAATATGCCGCACTTTCTCCCGTGATCAAACTTGTTTCTTAACTGATTAATTTCAGTATCCAAAAACCACAAAATGCTTTCTGATGTTTTATAATCATCTGATTATAAGCCTAGTATATTTGTAATATATAGCTTATCATCATATTCGGAAAAAAACAAAAGAATTAGTTTTCATCTCGTTTTAATTATTGTTATTGCATTTGTTGCTTTTATTTACTTATTGTCATCTCTGCATTATCTGCTTATTTGTTATAATCTGAAACGTAAGAAAAATATAAAAAAAGAAAATCATAAAATTTCCAGAAAAGCCGGCGTACTTTTTCTAAAGTACGCCGCACTTATCTATCTTATCCAAAAAAATAATCTTTTATTTATTTATCTTTATTTTCTATATATAATAAAAACTAAAATATATCTAAAATATATAAAAATATAAAAAGGTAAAAATATAAATATATAGATAAAAATAATTTACTTTATTTTGAAGATTATCATATTAACCTTAATTATATATAAAAATGTCTTTTTACAAAATGCTTAATGTATGTATAAATTCACGATCTTGGGGAAAACAACTCATAAGTTTAATATATAAATATATAAAAATTTAATAACAAGGACTTATAAACTTAAAATGATCCAAAAAGAATTTGTCGAGATCGAATCACTCAAATCTTCAACCCAACATCCTTTCGTTAATGAATTTGTCGTCATAAATATACCTGAAGAGGATGTCGAAACCCAAGAAATAATAATCGATCCTGATGATCAACCTATGTGGGAAAGTGCTAAGACTGTAGCACCGACTCCTAATTATGCGATTGTTCGACCCGATGTTGATGACAACTTTGTTATCAATAGTACCCACTTGAAAATGATTTGGAAAAATAAATTCGATGGTTATCTGCGAGCCAATCCGCATGACCACATCCGTGAATTTCTCGCAATCTGCGACATGTTCAAATATGGTGAAACTCAAAGTGAAGCTGTTAAGCTTTTGATATTTCCCTTATCCTTATGCGATAAAGCTAAAACCTGGTTTGACGAACTTAATGAAGAGTCTATAACATCATGGGAACAAATGAGAAGAGCTTTTATAAGCATATTCTTTCCACCTTCGTTATTTAACCATCTTTTACTTGAAATTAGAAATTTCTCTCAAAACGTATGTGAAAGTCTAACCGACGCTTGGTTGCAACTAAAGAACATGCTTCGAAAATGCCATGGGCACGGTCTAACCAAATGAGCTATTATTCAAATATTCTATCACGGTCTAAGCGAACCCACTCAAGGAATCTTGGATGGAATTGTTGGAGGAATCTTCCTCTATAAAACTCCAAATGAAGCTTTCAACATCTTGAGGACAAAGTCCTTTTCAAACTTGATTGGTCCACTAAATCTCAAACCGAACATCATCAAAAATCTGTTGCTTTCACCGTTAGAAGTAATGGTAATAATGATAACTCCCGATTAATGGAAAAATTAAAAGATCTAACTATAAAAATGGATTCTCAATTTTCAAGCTTAAAAGAAGAATTACAAAATATACGTAACAAATATTATGACCTTAGAGATTTCCACACTTCTAAAAATCGCATGAACGATGACACGCCGATGTGTGAACGTCATGAAGTAAATTACATCCAATCAGGATGTTATCAAAATCGAAATTCTCATGATTCCCATTATGCATTTGGGAAAGATAAAACTTTTGCTTACATAAAGTACAAGTAAACCACTCTTATACTTTATGTCTTCCTTTGCTTTTAGCTTTAAGGAAGTTTCCACCAATGCCAATCTTCAGGTTGTAGTGATGGTCCTCAGAGAGTTAGTAAGCTATTGTCAACGCTTACTAACTCCATCATCCTAAACCTGGACCTTTCTTCACTCGCTGAGAACCGCCTCAGTTTGTGCCGAGTCTATTCTTTCAAACTCTGAAGGACTACTTGAGGATGACTCGCTGAACATAAATATGTTCAGCGACTTAATTAACTACTTATGATATTTTTCATACAAATCATGTACAAGGGACAATTAAGCACTAAATTGACCCAACAAGAACGTTGCCTTTGGAAGCTAATATGTTCATACCAATCCTACTCATATCACCAAGTCTCTAGAGCTGTACTGCCACTACCATCAATAATTGCACCAATCCTATCGGGGTGTACCTCAACCACATACAGGCTTCCACGTCTGTTCCCACGAGCTACAACCAAACAACCTTTAGTAACCTTCCACTGCTGGTCTCCAAAGCCTACGTGGTAAACTTCCTCATCATGGTGCCCAACTGAGATTAACCTTCTCTTTAGGCCTGGAATGTACCTAACATCCTTCAGAGTCCAACTTGTACCAAAAAAAGTTTTGAAGACAACATCTCCAACGTCTGCAATGTCAAGAGTCTTGTCATCCGCTAAACGAACCTTACAGGAGCGTATGTAACAACCCACAATTTCAAGTCATTTTACTTCAATAAACTCAAACTATTTACTTTGAACTTTTACGCATTTACTTTTAATTTCAACCGTTAAGTTAAATCGCGTAAACCGAAAATCAACAATTAACGTAAACTGACATTAAACAAATAGAAGTTTACGTCAAGCAAGTGTTATATAATTATTAAGAAGATAATTTATAACATTTCGTATTTTATTTTTATACGTTACGTAAAATGTTTACGTTTCGCGTTTTGAACTTTCATGCATGCTTGTAAACTATATCACCTTTCTACACTTATCCGAATACCCACAATTATACCAAAAACCTAAAAATTAGATAATTCTTACACACAAACCCAACCATGGCCGGTTATACATATATAACCACAAAACAATACAAGTTTTACATTAGATATAATACCATGTGCTAGTTTGAATCTCTTTTTCAAAGTTACGTACAACTTCTACCAAAATTCTTAAAAGACCACTCCCCCTCCCATTCCAATCACTTATAAACCACATCCCTCCTTAATTTTTATGGATTGTGTAAGATTGGTTCCCTAGATATTTATGTTATATAAGGATAACTAGCTCTCTCATTCTCATTCCACACTTACAAAAATTCAACAAAACTCCCTTTGTCTACATATAAGCTCACGACACTAAAATAAGCCATAAAATTTTTATACTTTTCATTTTCTTGATATTACAAGTATACAAGTGTGATAAAGGGTATTATCTAAGGTGTTCTAAGTTGATTTCCAAGTTAGGGTTTCTATTTTAAGCAAGGGTTTTTCAAGATCTAAGTTAGGGTTTCATAAATCAAGATTTGGGTTTTTGATAAGGTTTTTGGGTTAAAATTAAAGACTATGGTTTCTTTTGATCATAAGCTTTGTAAGCATTCTACATCTACTCTTTTGATTTTCATACATATTGATTATGTCTTACATATTTCTATACTTACATAATGTATTTACATACATGAACACCAAGATTATTAAGTTATATCACCAACTAGTAGAATTTTATAAATGTTTGCAAAGAAATCAAGAACAACAATTACTTATATGATTATTAGGCATATTATCAAGTTTATTATTCATAAACTAGCTTAAACACTTTTATAAATTATTTCATGTTTTGTTCTTATTATGGTGAAGTGTTGGATGTGATTAGGTTAGTTTGAATGTGTTGATTATGAAGGAGGTTGAAGTGATTAGATTAGAGGTTATTGTTTGTAAAAATGAGGTTAAAATTATAGTTTTAATTGTGTAAAATGCCCCTTAGGACAACAGGTTTTAAACAGTTAGTTTTGAATTTTTTGACGAAATAAAACCTTAAAATGTGTTAGTACGTCTCAATACGATTTCGTGCATATAAAGAACTTAAAAATGGACGTAAAACGAAGGAGATATGAATTTTTTAAAGTTTACCGGCAACTATAATATTTTGACAGCTTTTGGGTAAAAATGTGGTCTGATAAGATTTTGCTTCGTGTTTTTGGGGCCTTTTGGGTCCGAAAGGGCTTAAATATAAAATTAGGGGTGCGTTTGGTATAAAATCCAAAATCACTAATGGTATGACTTTGATTAGAGGGGTGTAAGGGATTGGTGATAATCATTCCATTATTTTTGTTTGGTATAAAATTATGGGTATGACTATCACATTAAGTAGGTCCATTTAAAGTGTATAATAATTTTATTATTTTTGTAGTGAAAGTAAAAAAAATATAGGCCCCATAGGAATGGTTAATAAAAGTCACCCCCTTTTTATGGTATGGATCTATCATTGTTGGAATAATAGATCAAAAATAGATCTCTAACTAAACATTTGATATAACTATCATTGTTATTGTTTGGTTCCTATACCCTTCAAATAAACAGCTCCTAAAATGTTGCTCGGAATGATGTTTCGGTAAAAGAACGCGAGTTTTCGAAGCCTAAAAGTGTAATATGAGTGAGTTAATCTTCATTAAAACTAGACAACTTTTATATAAAATTTCCTACACACTTTTTCCTGACATGAATAGTAAAACAGTGTTTTTGGACTTCGGGTCCGTTCAGACTATAAAAACCTTAGAAAATAATATAGCATCACTTATATAATATTTATACGCATTTTAAACTTTATAAATATTATTTTATGAATTAACTAGACTATATATATATTGTTGTGGTAAAAATAATAAAAGTGGTAAACTTAATGAAAGCATTATTTTGATTTATAAGTTAAGTCTGAAACTATTAGGTGGTGATATAACAAGATAAAACATAGTGCATTGTCTATATTTTCATACGTTATTCTAAATTGACCTATAATTAAATAGGTTGCATACCGGTCCTTTGTGACGACATTCCTAGTTGGTTTATCTAGAAATCAATTCCATCACTTGAGGTGAGTTTCATGGCCCATATTTTACTTCATTTAAATATTTTGGGGGAGAATACATGCTCATTTACAAACTCGTTTACATACACGTTTTCATACGCATTTACAAACTCGTTTACATACTCATTTACATACCCGTTTACATACTCATTTACATACTCGTTTTCATACTCGTTTACATACTCAATTATAAACTTGTTTATAATTACTTTACAGATCTCGGGGTGAGATACATGATTTGTTTTCACGATAGGATGCAAGTACAATACTTTTCAATTCCTACAATGATTATGGATTGTTACACTATACAAAACACCTTATCGGGGGGACGAGATTGATCAAAGAACATAAGGATAAGCATGTTGGTCTAGTGAGAGAAAGTAGAGAGGGTGAAAGAACAAATGTGTGTTTTATTAGAGAGAGAAAGAAATACAAGAAATGAACTTTCACCAACCTATCATGGAGAGTCATGAGGGGTATTTATTGCCTTATCCTAAGCTATCTATCCCATTGTTATAATAGTAGTCCCTGCGTATAGCAGTTGGTCTATAGCTAGTCCAATTCACGTGTAAAACGCCAGCTTTATAAAATAGTAAGGCTAACACGGATTTTGCTTAAGTAGCGATAAACCACTATGCCCATTCTCATGAACTATTAAATACTTTGTATAAGCACGTGTGTTATAAATAGATCTATTAGGATTGACATCCCCGTCTATGATTGGTGCCAAACATGGCCAACGGGCGTATATCATGTCGGATTCACTTGAACACTTACTTTGATTGTCTGAAATTGATTAGCATTCATTAGGACACATTAATTGCTTGAAATTGATTGGCACATATACTTTGTCTAGTTTTAGTGTCATGAGCATAGTGATATCATAATTATATTTTTCTGAATATTGTATACTATGCAATACATACTTTAAAATCTTGCGGTCCAACATTTATACTTACATAAACCTATGAACTTACCAACTTTATGTTGACACTTTTAAGCATGTATTTCTCAGGTGAATAAGTTTCTTGAAGTTCTTGATGTGCATTGGAGTCTAAACTTTTCAAGATTTCATTCATGGATTTCTACTTGCATTCAAACTATTAACCTCGTTGTATTATTTTCAGTCTTTCATCTTGATGCAACTTTGGGACAAATGTTATAACTATTTAAATTTCAATTAAATCAACGAGATTATCTTTCAAACGACTCATTTAGAGGTCGTTCTCTTATATCTTGTGTTGTTGTATTATGAAGTAATGCCTCCGGTTATTATTCCGCTGCGACACATTTTGAGGGTGTTACAAAAGATGATAAGAAGGACGATGATAATGATGATGATGACAATGATGATCACACTGATCGTACTTTGGTCAAAGATCAAGTGACGGGTAGTTCGGAGACTAGGAAAGAGAAGATGCAGACACCAAATAGATCCCTTAGGACAGACTTATTCTTGGATAAGACTGTATCTCAGGAATTGACGGCTACTCTATCACCCACACCCAACACAACATCTCAAGATCATTCAAAACCTACTTCTAGTAAAACCAAGGTTCTTTCAGGAAGCATTGCTAGAATGAGCAGACGACGTGGCAAAATCAGGAAACATTTGAAGACTACGTTTGTTACTAACGAGTATTTTTAGGAGAAAATGTGAGAAATTCCTAATCTTCTCAAAAATCTTTTTCCAGAGCTTACCGTAGCAAAGACTAATGAGCTTATCAAAGAGGCAGTTCCAAGGCTGGTTAATGCTGCGATTATGCGAGATAGAGAGATTACACCAGTTAGTGTGCCTAAATTGATTTCACAAGAATTTGTCACTCATGCACCTAGAATAATTGAAGAACTCTTTAAGAGTCACATGCAGAACATTGTTTTCAATATGTATCCTACAATAATTTCATCAACTGCTACAACAACAACTACTGATCTTCAACATCAATTGTATTTGAAAATGAAGTCGAATCTTCAAGATCAAGCCGATGATTCAGGGTTGTGGGAAATTTTGAAAGCTAAATTTGAAAAGTCATAAACATCAGTCAATTCGTGTTACACTAATAATTTTTGCAGGTTACGTCACGATGATCATTATCAAGATAATGCTCCTCCTGAGTGGGAGAAAGGAGCAAAAATGACAAAACAACTAATAAAAATGACAAAATGACTCCACAAGATACACGTTGTTCCATTCCAGAAAATTATTTGGAAGAAAAGATGAATCGTTGGGTTCAAAAAGAGTTCAAGACTTTCAATAAAGAAGCATGGTTATCAATTTAACATTGGAAAGATTCATGGCATAAGAGAGTGTACAAGATCAACCACAGAAGAGTCAGAGATAATCCAGAAGAGTATTTCTCCTACCACAGGATTGTTGAAGTTATCAGAGTCACTACTGAACAACAACACGGGTTAGATTTTATGGAACAAATCATTGTGATGAGAAAAAAATGATAAACCAGATTGCTTTTCTAAGGCTGACTTCAAGTACCTGAACAAGAATGATATTGAAGATATGTACTATCTCTGCTTGAACAAGAAAGTCAATTACCATGAGAACAAGTTGCTGAATTCTTTAATGACGTTCATCAAAAGCTGTGTTATTTGGGAGAGAGTTCATGACTTTCAGTTAGGAATAGAAAGCTACCAGATCAAGATCAACTTAACCGCACCAACGTTGATATTCTCTGGTATTGAAGCACGTGATCCTTACTCTATAGTAGATAAACCAACTACGGGTTTAATTTACTTAAACAACAAAGAAGAGAAAAGGGTTATGTATTTGGTGGAGATTGTAAAGTTTTGTGATGCGACGCTGGAAAGAGTTTTGAATGAAGTAAAGCTAAAGATCTTTGAGACTGAGTTTCTAAAGAAGGCTCCTTTGCTAGGTGGATTAGACCTTGACACAATGAAAGCGTATGAAAGAGAAATAACTAATCGTCTAAGACATCGTGAGCAAATAAGAAGATGGGAGTCGTTCGTGAATGGAAGACCAATTCTACCGACGATGAGGCGTCAGTAATAATCAACCCTTAGGGGGAGATTGTTAGGAATAGAAAAAGTGTTGATTATTATTAACGAATTAGTATTGCTTAGAATAATAGTTTAGTTTGTATTTATATTGTAATAAGTCAAACTTGGTTAAACTTAAGTAAATGTTGACCAAGTTAGACAAAAGTAGGAAAAATAGAAAGAATAGGGAATAAGTATAAATACCCCTTACTATAGGTATTTAGACAAGTCTTACACATTGTAATCTCTTCTCCTCTCAACCTCCCTTATCTTTTTTCCTTTGTTAATGAAAAATTAAAATGATGAAAAATACTCTCTAGTCTCCTCTCTCTAATTCTTACACATTTCATATGATATCTAATGCAAACATGACATATAACAAACACCATTCAGCCCTGTCTATGGGACTTGAACAGTGATACCCATCGAAGCGCTCATACACACAAATCGAGTTGCCATGGTCATAGATGACGAAAACAAAGACTCTCGCAGGCTAGACCTAGCCCCAAATAGGAAAAACGCGATCTAGCAACCATCCGCCTGCCATACTCCAAAAACAAAATGGCGAAATACTACAACAAGCGGGTCCGCCCTGTACAATCCTGGCGACCATGTAATGCAGGCAAGAATGAGGCTAGCAAAGCCGTAAGTCAAACCAAGGTCGCTCCCAACTGGGAGGGGCCATACATCATTTGTCATGCCAACGACAATGGTTCCTACCTGTTAACAACGCCGAACAAGGATGACGTTCCACTGGCCTGACATGCATCCCACCTTAAATGATGCTACATCTAAGGTGGATCGCAGACTTTAGAGAACATGTAAACATCTCTCTAACGACATCTAACAGCCTGGGAAGCTCATATGTACTATTTCTACAAATATGAAATGACACTTCTACCACTTTTTTATAAAGTGACATTACTCGACTATTCACAAGCAACATTTACTATCCATAAATTAGCCTTTATGATCATGCTCTTAAGAAAAGGTGCCTAAATGGTCAACTAAACCTTTAAACGCAAGCTTCACAACAACCCTCATTTCAAATTATTACATACGTGTAACCTACCATAAGCAGGTTCCTGCTAGATAGCTTGTTGATAGTTACTGGCTATGTGCACCAAAGCCAAGTACTTGTTCCACCAAAGCTACATCAGGCATTCATTATACAAACGTTACTTAAGATTGACAACCGTATTTATGTTGAACGGCTATAAAGCCATCACTACACATTCTTCATGTTTAACTGGTCACTAAACATAGGAATAACATCACCCTTCAACAAATTGGCTACTTTTTGATTTCGTTAAGAGCTAACTGGTCCTACACCTTAGCTAAAACCCAGGCAATCACACGTCTCGTAACAAAGTCCAAGCCATTACGCGCCTGATAATCAAACCCAGGCCATCGCACCCCTGGTAATCAAACCTAGGCCATAATGCGTCTGGCAACACACACTTGGTAAACAACAAGGTGTAGCTAATGACTTCTTTCGATGTTAAGATTGTTCAAGCTGTAACTAATAACCTTACTCTTGGTAAATTGTGCATAAAGTTTTAGGCTTGCTCTTAGTAATGTTTTATTTTTAAGTGTTTAATTTTTTTACCTTGATCAGATACAACTGTGTTATATACAAATAAATTAGCGAACATTATTTGGAATACATGATTTCTCTTTTTATCGTACACATGTGCTTCGCGATAACGCGCGGGTAAAATTCCTTATTATTATATATATTGTATTAATAAAACGTATGGCCTATGGGGAATTAATTGTTCGACATGGTATCATAACTCTAGGTCTCATTCTCTGACCTTCTCGGTTTCCTTGAGCCACCGCCTTAATGCTATCCCATTAAACCATAGTCACCATTGTTTATTTGAACTAAAAAAACTACCGCCTATTGCTTCTGCCAATCTCTTCATTTTTCCTATCTTTTTTAATGTGAGATAAACTTCCTCTATTTTAATTGAATTAGTCAATATATAACTTTGAGTGGAAATGAGCCGAGTCGCTTTTGAAAAAATCAAGATCGGATCAGTAAAAAACTCGCACGAGTCGAGCCTAAACGATCTCGAGCCTAAGTTGCAACTCATTTATTAGTTGAGTTCGAGCCGGAGCTTTACATACAAAGATCGATTGGGCTCGCGAGCCTAAACGGTACTAGGATATTTTAAGTATTAACATGTATAAAACGTTATGCATTCGTGTTAGAGGCGATCATATTAACGAGCTCAATAACAAACTTATTAACGTGCTCAAATAGGTATATTACAAGCCGAGCTCGAGCCAAGCTTTAATTTTATATTGACAAATCGTATAAACAAGCCGAGCCCGACCCAAACCTAAGCCTGTGTAACATACTAGGGGTGTTGATCGATTCGGTTATCGGGTTATTCGGTTAATTTGGTTCGGTTAGTTCGGTTAATTTTTTTGGGTCAACCCAAAAACCGAACTAGAATTCAACCGAACCGAACCGAAAACCGAATTCAAATTCGGTTCAGTTCTCGGGTTGACCCGAATAACCCGAATTTCACTATTTTTTAAAAATATTTTAATAATTACATAGATATTTAGCAAACAAAAAATTATTATTAACATAAAAAGTGGTTTTTTTATATTATGATAACATTTTGATGGTATTTATATATAAAAATATATATAAAATATATATATATATATATATATTTATATGAATTCGATTTTTGGTTCGGAGTGTTAAACCCATATCCAACCCGAGAACCGAATTAGTAGTTCTGTTCGGTTCGGTTTTGGCGAATTCGGTTCGGTTATTAGTTTGGTTCGTTTATTTTCGGTTCGTTTAATAGACGATATGATGTGTGTTTTTCTATCATAAACTCATGCTAACAAATTTATTAGCTAAACCAAATAACAAAGTTAATACTTTTTATCTGATAAACATAAAAAAGTATGTGGTAT
>BQNB010003943.1:40000-81116 GCA_026074375.1 Tanacetum coccineum | reverse complement strand
GTTAAACTTAAGTAAATGTTGACCAAGTTAGACAAAAGTAGGAAAAATAGAAAGAATAGGGAATAAGTATAAATACCCCTTACTAAAGGTATTTAGACAAGTCTTACACATTGTAATCTCTTCTCCTCTCAACCTCCCTTCTCTTTTTTCCTTTGTTAATGAAAAATTAAAAATGATGAAAAATACTTTCTAGTATCCTCTCTCTAATTCTTACACATTTCATATGATATCTAATGCAAACATGACATATAACAAACACCATTCAGCCCTGTCTATGGGACTTGAACAGTGATACCTATCGAAGCACTCATACACACAAATCGAGTTGCCATGGTCATAGATGACGAAAATGAATACTCTCGCAGGCTAGACCTAGCCCCAAATAGGAAAAATGCGATCTAGCAACCATCCGCCTGCTATACTCCAAAAACAAAATGGCAAAATACTACAACAAGCGGGTCCGCCCTGTACAATCTTGGCGACCATGTAATACGGGCAAAAATGAGGCTAGCAAAGCCGCAAGTCAAACCAAGCTCGCTCCTAACTAGGAGGGGCCATACATCGTTCGTCATGCCAACGACAATGGTTCCTACCTATTAACAACGCCGAACAAGGATGACATTCCACTGGCCTAACATGCATCCAACCACAAACGATGCTACATCTAAGGTAGATCGCAGACTTTAGAGAACATGTAAACATCTCTCTAACGACATCTAATAGCCTGGAAAGCTCATATGTACTAGTTCTACAAATATGCAATGACACTTCCACCACTTTTTATAAAGTAACATTACTCGACTATTCACAAGCAACATTTACTATCCATAAATTAGCCTTTATGATCATGCTCTTAAGAAAAGGTGCCTAAATGGCCAACTAAACCTTTAAACGCAAGCTTCACAACAACCCTCATTTCAAATTATTACATACGTGTAACCTACCATAAGCAAGTTCCTGCTAGATAGCTTGTTGATAGTTACTGGCTATGTGTACCAAAGCCAAGTACTTGTTCCACCGAAGCTACATGAGGCATTCTATATACAAACGTTACTTAAGATTGATAACCGTATTTATGTTGAACGGCTACAAAGCCATCACTACACATTCTTCATGTTTAACTGATCACTAAACATAGGAATAACATTACCCTTCAACAAATTGGCTACTTTTTGATTTCGTTAAAAGCTAATTGGTCCTACACCTTAGCTAAAACCCAGGCCATCACACGTCTTGTAACAAAATCAAAGCCATTACGCGCCTGATAATCAAACCCAGACCATCGCGCCCCTGGTAATCAAACCCAGGCCATAATGCGCCTGGCAACAAAAACCCAAGTCAAACACGCACTTGGTAAACAACAAGGTGTAGCTAATAACTTCTTTCGATGTTAAGATTGTTCAAGCTGTAACTAATAACCTTACTCTTGGTAAATTGTGCATAAAGTTTTAGGCTTGATCTTAGTAATGTTTTATTTTTAAGTGTTTAATTTTTTTACCTTGATCAGATACAACTGTGTTATATACAAATAAATTAGCGAACATTATTTGGAATACATGATTTTTCTTTTTATCGTACACATGTGTTTCGCGACAACACGCGGGTAAAATTCCTTATTATTATATATATTGTATTAATAAAACGTATGGCCCACGGGGAATTAATTGTTCGATATGGTATCATAACTCTAGGTCTCATTCTCTGACCTTCTCGGTTTCCTTGAGCCGCCGCCTCAATGCTATCCCATCAAACCATAGTCACCATTGTTTATTTGAACTAAAAAAAACTGCCGCCTATTGCTTCTGCCAATCTCTCCATTTTTCCTATCTTTTTCAATGTGGGATAAACCTCCTCTATTTTAATTGAATTAGTCAATATATAACTTTGAGTGGAAATGAGCCGAGTCGCTTTTGAAAAAGTCAAGATCGGATCGGTAAAAAGCTCGCACGAGTCGAGCCTAAACGATCTTGAGCCTAAGTTGCAACTCATTTATTTGTTGAGTTCGAGCCGGAGCTTTACATACAAAGATCGATTGGGCTCGCGAGCCTAAACTGTACTAGGATATTTTAAGTATTAACATGTATAAAACGTTATGCATTCGTGTTATAGGCGATCATATTAACGAGCTCAATAACAAACTTATTAGCGTGCTCAAAATAGGTATATTACAAGCCGAGCTCGAGCCAAGCTTTAATTTTATATTGACAAATCGTATAAACGAGCTGAGCCCGACCCAAACCTAAGCCTGTGTAACATACTAGGGGTGTTGATCGATTCAGTTATCGGATTATTCGGTTAGTTTGGTTCGGTTAATTTTTTTGGGTCAACCCGGAAACCAAACCGAACCGAACTAGAATTCAACCGAACCGAACCGAAAACCGAATTCAAATTCGGTTCGGTTCTCGGGTTGACCCGAATAACCCGAATTTCACTATTTTTTAAAAATATTTTAATAATCACATAGATATTTAGCAAACAAAAAATTATTATTAACATAAAAAGTGGTTTTTTTATATTATGATAACATTTTAATGGTATTTATATATATAAATATATAAAAAGATATATTTATATGAATTTAGTTTTCGGTTCAGAGTGCTAAACCCATATCCAACCCGAGAACCGAATTAGTAGTTCGGTTCGGTTCGGTTTTGGCGAATTCGGTTCGGTTATTAGTTTGGTTTGTTTATTTTCGGTTTGGTTCGGTTTTGATTTTCGGTTTTTTTTATTTCTTCGGTTTTTCTGCTCACCCCTATAACATACCACGAGCCGGGCTCGAGCTTTATAAAATTTAAACGAGCTTAGACGAACTCGATTCCACCCCTACTAATATAGCTAGTACAAGAGGTGTTAAAATGCAAATTTTATATAGTTACATTTGCAAATATACTTGTATTTCTTAATAGAAGATATGATGTGTGTTTTTCTATCATTAACTCATGCTAACAAATTTATTAGCTAAACCAAATAACAAAGTTAATACATTGATAAACATAAAAAAGTATGTGGTGCTAAAAAGATAGATTACATGATTTATCAAGGCATACAAAAAACACGTAATAAAAAAAAGTTATTTTAACTTGTGCCTTAAAGCATTTCTAATGTAAGCATTATTTGTACCTTTTTGCATTAATATAATGCAAAAGTGCTAAATTTGAGCTTTAACAAGGTTTTGATACCCGCGCGTTGCCGCGGGGCATCCTGTCCAAGTTTATCTAAGATACAACTCTAAATAGGACCCTTTTGACCTGGTCACAAAGCTTCATAAACAATCTCGGTTTGCATGCATAGTCTCAACAAAACAACTTCATTTCTTTTTCAGCTACAAACTACAAATTCTTCTGTTCCTGCACATAAGGAAATAACAAATGGTAACACCCACAGTTTCACATCTCATATCTTATTTTTGTTAACTTTTGAAAAGCACATCATGATAGTGCCATTTTAGTGAATATTTAGCCCACCAAAGGCAAGCTTTTATATCATATAATCGTGTCTTCCATTATTCTATATTTTGAAGCGTATGATAAATTAGAAGGGTGATGGGCAACGACCAAATCAATGTAATAGCCTAACATGAACCTGCTATATTGTCTGTAGAATATAGTGATCACGTCAATTTTCCCCTTGTATTGTCACTCATATTTAGGGGCAGAGCAAAGGACTGAAAATAAAGAAGCAAGATATCGACATACATGCATCGTATGAGTCTTCCCACTGCTAGTCACACCATAAAGAAACATTGTTCCTGCATGATAATAACAAAGATGTCATCACCTACACTACTTCGTTTTTCAAGTATTCTAGTTAGTTGTTCTGCTACTTATTGCAATCGTCAGTAGTTGTGACACCTGCTATACATGCATGTTCAGATACAACTCTACCTTAACCACTTTTTCTTCATTTTGTTGAATCTTTTACTTTGCAATTTGAATTTGAAGTTCTAGATATTTCTGCTACAACTGCATCAATAAAATTCATTATAGAAAAACATAATGCATGATTTTGGAGCAAGTTGGAAAGCTTGAATTACATCGTCACCGTGAATATACAATGCGAGGAATATGCAGTCAATTACTTGGTGAAAATCATGCATTGCGTGATATAATGTTACTGGTTATAAAAGCCTGGTCCATTCAAAAAAATATACAAAGTTAAGCAAGGATTCGGAATTATTTGAAGAAAAAAAAGAAACTTGGTATATGAAGCATTTTCCACAACTTTGAGCAGGTTTAATTTCAACTCATAGTTACACTCAACCATGCGCATTATCAAATGGTGGAATAAGATTAGTTATTTACCTTTAGCTTGCCTTAAGTTGAGATACTTATACTCTTACTATCAAACAAGACTCTCTTCTTTTTTACTCGACTATCACATTCTAAAGAATCTTTTTAAAACAAAAACTAACTGTACTTATACACATGAGCATGACGAAATTATAAATTGGCAGCTTTCTTATTTTGGCAGGGCCTCTTATTATCTGCCTTGTTCCTAGGTACTTCCATCTCACTGCATATGAATCTTCCTAAAATAAAAACTATGTTTCATACAAAAAGAATCAAAGACAGTAAGTTTATAAGCTTAGGCGATAGCCTAAGATGAAGATGGAAGAATTTCCTACAGTTTTGGGTAGCAAACAGCATGTTACAATGCATGAACCTACCGGATGCCGTTTATGTTCTTATATAAAATGCTACTAATTCATTTTTTTACACAATCTAAAGCCTCCTAAATTTCACAATACCATCACCATGCATCACTTGATTAACACCACAGTGATACAAAAATTTTGTATTCTATGCATTCTTTCAGTTAAGGGTGATAAAGGAGGCAAAAATTATAGAAACCTCATAAAATAGTTAGTTGCACATTGACTTTGTGACTTTTGTGCCTCGACCATATTGACCTTTTCAAGCAAATTTGTTACTGAAAATACCTAACTAACACATGATGATTGACTGTATATAATTTCATGGCTTTAAATCGAAGGACATTTTGGGTTTGAGAAGGAAAAGCTCCGAACCCGTTTTTCTATAAATAGTGTATATATGCACACAAAGCAACATCTATATGGTGCATCTAATTTTTATGTTCAGTTAATGGTTTCTATCAGATATTCTAGTTTAAGAGTTGTAGAAAGGGTGTTTGGCACTAACTCTATCAAGTGTTTCGAGTCAAAAGTTGAAATTATGGGTATTTATTTGATGTATGTAAGGGTTTGATTTTTGTTACATAAAGATGCAAAAGTTCTTGAAGAGTTTGTTAAACTTAATTAGGTACTGCAAATCTGCAAGCTCAGAAAATTTGATAATACGTAAAATTGGTTTAAACTAAAATGGGTCAATAAGTGTTAGTAATAACAGGATGGTTCGGTTTAGGTTGACCCGCCATCGCATCCATTTCTATGTTAAACTTGCATACTATTCCGCGTCACTTTTAAAAGACAAAGATTTGTTAAACTGAAAAGTTGCCAGGAATGTCGTTTTACATTAAATTGCTTTAGAGTCCGAGTTATGAAAACGTGTTTTAGGTGGTCGTTCTTATAAATCAAGCCAGACACTAAAAGTCAACGATTGAAATAGTCATTCAAAAATTCAAAAATTCTCGGATGTTACAGTACCTACCCCTTAAAGAAATCTCGTCCCGAGATTTAAATTTGTGTTATCCGATTGTGTGACCAAGGAAAGACTTAAGGTTTAATAACTCGTTCTAAACAAGACGCTGATAACTTTATTCAGCAAAATTCGGTGTTTCTACACTTCTCAATCTACCAAAAATTTTGGCTAGGTTTGTCCAGGATATCCAATCCATTAGAATAGGTATCTCAAAATATATCATTACAGATCTTATGGCTGGTATAACCGCGTTATAGGGAAAGTCTCATTATAGTGAAAACCTAAAGAAGAAGGTGTAGTCGCGTGAGTATGTTTGTATAAGTTTCTAAATGTCCGAGGACGGAGTCTCGTTTCTACTATCTGTAATGTTCGATGATTCACATCAACGTGGCTTATAGATGTAAGTACCCAACTTACTAGGCATTTCCAGGATGTATCGCGACCTAAGTCTTCCTACTAGTGGCCCGAAATGAATAGTCCAACTATCTGTTTCGTCGGTAGGTGTTTATCTAGTTTATGAGGAGTTGCATAACCTATTGGATAAAGTTGTATCAGCCGGGACCGCTCCAGGACCCAATAGCAGCGACCATAACGTCAATACTATAACAAGTGGTGATGTGATGCCAAAAATTAGGACTTTTCGAGAAACAATATTCCCATAATAAAGTTTAACAACTGGGAGGAGCTCGCGGAAGAGCTTATGCGATAGACGGCGGATTTTGGTACTCAGTCGTTAGTTCGATGAATCAGCTCCATTAACTCAAGTGTGTAACAAGTCTGTTAGTTCCACGAACAGTTTACAATTGCAAGGATTTACAATCGCAAAAGTAATAACTTAAGAATGAGATAAGGTAGCTCCAAGTGAGGCCTTAAGATTTTGCTGAGTAGTAAAACACGATTGTGTCTCTAGACCCTTTTTAACGGATTCTGATGATTATTGATTTCAGGTTCATACTCGTGTCATATCGGATACCATTAAGCCCACTCATTTATAATTTCTTATTTACATAAAGAAGCGTCCAAATTTATGTAAGTAAGAAATGATAAACTTATGGTTCGGTGATTTATAATTTATTTATTTAAATGAAGAGGCGTCCCAATCCTTTTAAATAAACAGTTCATAAATCATTCTACTTAATAATTTCTAATGCAACACGCGTACACACAAATGTTTCAAGGTGGTGAATGACATATCGATGCAGGTGCTCTAATGAGTATGGGACGAGTGTCTGAAACTCGTCTTCGGAGATCGGAATCTGGGAGTAAAAAACTAGCTGGCGCGATCAACATTGAGTTTAGTAATTAATGTGTATTGGTTAGAGTAAAATAAGGTAAAAGTTTCTCATGAAAGGCTCAGTATAGCGTTATTCATTATCAACTCTTTCATATTACAAGTCCCCCCCATATCAAGGACTTGCAATACTTAGTTTCTTACATTAATTTCCATGTAAACAGACTGTGACGGGCTTTGGGTTAACATAGCAATTATTCAAGCAATCTCTTATATTACAAGTCGCGCCCATACAAGACTTGTAATACTTAGATTCATACATAATTCCATGTAAACAAAATTGTGACGGTCTCCGTGTAATACAATATAGTATAAAGCTATGAAGAAAGATAATATCCTTAGAGACCATTGTTTAACTTACAATGCCTGAGAACGAAATGAGACCATTGTGCAACTCACAATGTCTAAAAAGTAAGATGAGACCATTGTATAACTCACAATGTCTGAGGTATAATTGAGACCATTGTGCAACTCACAATGTCTTAAGAAATGCTCTGGTATTTATATAAATAACTCTTATATAAATAAACGTACGATACACGCAAAGGGATGCAAGCATATATATTATATATATGTATGTCATGTAAGCACTTAATGTAACAAGTAATGCAAGCAAGTAAACAAGTAGTGTGTATGCACTTTGAAAATGTTTGTTGTGATGCAATGTTTGTGAAAACGGTTATAGTCTAGGGTAAAATATGCAACCTAGTTCTCTATAACCTTGGCTCTGATACCAATCTGTAACACCCCCAAAAATGTGTCGCAGCGGAAATATGTCAGGGAGCGTTACTTCATAATACAACAGCACAAGATACAAGAGAACGACCTCTAAATGTGTCGTTTGTAAAACAATCTCGTTGATTTTCTGAAATCAAAATAATAGTTGTCCCATAATTGCATCACCATGAAAAACTTGAATGTAAAGACTCCAATGCACATCAAATAATCCAAGCATCTAATTCACCTGAGAAAAACATGCTTAAAAGTGTCAACATTAAAGTTGGTGAGTTCATAGAGTTTTGTAAGTATAAATGTAAATGTTGGAATCCAAAGATTTATAAAGTATGCATGACCATTTCAATCCTTATAATAATCGCCAAAAGTGTAAGAGTAAATGTAGAACCAAAAGAGTTTAGTGTTTATTGCTTCACCGCAATATAATGAAAAGTGTTCAGAAATTAGTAATGTTCAATAAGTAGTATGGACAGTGAGATCGTTGATTTTTCAAAATGTATGGGTCTACTATAACAAATACAGTACCACATAGATAATATTTACTGTTGCGCTAAGCTCATGACACCGAAACCTTAAGTATACGTTGCTATAAGTTAGTGCCCCGGTAGGTGCATTGCCTAGCACCTAGTTTCCTCAAATGTAATGCGTCCGTGTACATGGTAGTGCGTTGTTATCTACCCGGACGGGGGAGTTCATTCCCAATAGATCTATTCACAGCATTCGCGCTCCCTCAACCGGTCCTCCGGTCAAGAAATTAACGGTTCATGATAGGGGGACTTCATGGCAATAGAGTAACTTAGGCAAACCACGTAAAAAGGGAAATTCTCACATAAAGTACTTGTGTCCAAAGTAAAAGTAACCATTGTATTCGTAAATAGCTTTGAGTACTTAAATCCATAAGTAGAAAAGAGTGTGATATAAATCAAGTAGTTGAATTCGAAATGAGTATGTAAACAATTTCGTAAACATGTATGCAAATGAGTAAGTGACAAGGTATGAAACCAAGTTTGTAATCAACCATGTAATTGTGTTTGTAATGAATTGTAAAATCAAGTATGTAAACCAAATGTGTAGAATAGTATGAGAAAGATATTGTAAACGAATATGTAAACAAGTTGTATTGAGCATGTATTCTCCCCCGAGATTTGTAAAGTAAATGTAAAACAAGTGAAAGAGGGGCTATAAACTCACATCGATGATGAAGAACGATTGGCGGGAATGTACACATTAAGTACAAGACGAAACGGAAACTGAAACGGCTCGACCAAGAAGTTGCAGCTTAACTTAACGGCTAAGTCTCACTAGCCTAGGGTAATGCGTTGGGTTTCCCGATGAATTGTTGTGTCAACGCGACACGTTGATAAAAGATTTAGATTTTCAGATTGTAATGGTTTGGTGGTTGGTTAAATAAATAAATCAAAAAGTAAACGTAAGGTGTGTAATACATTCCGTATGTATTACATATGAAAAATAAACAACAACATAATTCGTATGATGAATTATATAATAAGACCAACAATCAAAAGAATAATTTGAAATATATAAAATAATATTTTATAAGTTTATATTTTGCTTCCCCGACAGGTCGTGTCTAAAAGTGTGGTCTCATTTGTAAATCACCACTTAATAAATAAAAAGTTCTTAGCATGAAAGTAATCGTACGTTTTAAAGTTATAAATCATACACATTATGTCTTTAAAGTTTTCACAAAGGTTATGATGTAAATTTCCAGTTGTCAATTATAAAATATAAAATAATCTTTTATAATCTAGTATACTATTTCTTTGACGGTTGCTAAAATAGTTATCCCAATTGTAAAAGTATAATTTCCGTTTGTTTATCCGGTTATCGAAATGTTACAAATTAACAATCTTTAATTTATATAATTTAATCATCTTTCAATCAATCTGTGTTGCAATTACTCGCGCCCTTCAATTTATATCAATCTCAACAAATTATTAAATAGTACATTTATTTAACCCATTTTTAAACCACCATTTAGTTCGGTTTTAGATTTATAAAATAGTACGATGTATTTATTATTCGATTTATGTTAACCCAAACGCACCCTTATTAGTTTTCCTGCTATCCCAAACGCACCCTTGTGACAAAGCTGCCAACCTAAACACGCCCCCCCCCCCTGCGTGTTTCTGCTGTACCAAACGCACAAACTTAACCCGATTGCGTCCCTCTCCTTAAACCAAACACACTTATGAATAAAAAACCTTTATGGTGATACAAACACCAAACGCACCCTTCCTTTGTGCTGCGACAACCCAAAACGCACCACTATGTGCTGAGACCAAGAAATCAAACGGCACCCTAATGTATAACGAGTAACCAAACCAGCCTCTTGCAGCTAAACCGCAACCAAACGCATCCTAATGTACAACAACTAACCAAACGCAGCCTCTTGCTGCTAAATAAACCAGCTGCACCCTTTGGCTTATAACCACACGCAGCCCTTGCTGCTGCCAAATAAACCACGCACCCTTCCTCTTGCAACCCAACTCGAACGCACCCTTAGTGGTTGTGAACCCATACCCACGCACTCACGGCTGTTGTGTAAAAAAAAAATCAACGCAACACCTACTTTGTGTAATGAACCCCAACACACCATTTCTGGTCAAACCAAGCGTACCCTATGTACCGAATATCAACCCGAACGCCCCCATGGGCTGTTCCACACGAAACAAACGTACTCTTGGTGCTATTACCACCACCCGCACCCGCTGGGGCGGCGGCGGTGCTCACCGAACACCACCCTGTGGTGCCGGCTGTCCCGAAAACAAACACCCCTTGGGTGTTTTATGATAAACCGGACGCACCCATGCGGCATTTATAACAACCCGCCGCACCCTTGGTGGAGCGTGGTTGTGATGGTGATGATGAAGATGGTGGCGGTAGTGGCGAGTGAGGGAGAGTGATGGTGGGGATCGGATAGATCGGGAGATGGGGAGGATTTTTGGTGTTGGCCGGAAAAGCCCGCCGGAAAAGTTTTCCGGCGGCGGCGAGTGGTGGCCGGCGGCGGGGGAAGGGCTGCCGGAATTTTGAGGGAGAGAGAGGAGGGAGATGGGAGAGAGTGTAGTGTGTGTAAGTATATATGAGAAAGTGAATGAAATAAAATTATAAATTATATATATATTAATCAATGTGACAAGTTATAATAGTGTAGGGTTTAAATTGTAAATATTTAACGTAGTTTTTATAACTTTTGGTTCGGGACTCATTTGAGCGACCTAACGGACGATTCAACACACGAAACTTTCGCCATTGTTTTCCGAATCATTTTTCTGATAAAAATGAGTATTCACTCGACTAATTTTCGTAAATGTTTCATAAAATTTATATAAAACGTTTAATTATTTATTTTGTATATTTCCGATAAACTAGTCCGTAAAATGATTTTTAATTTCAATAATTGCGTTTTTAACCAACACTTTCGATTAACAAGAATATTAATTTAATAAATATTTTTATTTAATAACTTATGATAATTAAATACAAATTTAATTATTTTGGGTCGGTACGCGTTGTGTTCAAAATTTTAGCGAGGGCATTTCAGTCACCTTCTGACTGTTTCCAGGTCTCGGTCAAAACTGAAAAGTTGCCAGGAATGCCGTTTTACATTAAATTGCTTTAGAGTCCGAGTTGTGAAAACGTGCTTTAGGTGGTCGTTCTTATAAGTCAAGCCAGACACTAAAAGTCAACGATTGAAATAGTCATTCAAAAATTCGAAAATTCTCGGATGTTACACAATCCACTTTTCATAATTACAAATTTATGCATCATCAAATCCCTTATTATTTGCAACGTCCAACGTTTAAAATAAATTAAACGTAACGCATCTAAATCGTATTCTATTAAATAAGCTATTCGCGAACTTATCCAATAAGCTACACCGTAGCTTTACGCCTAGGTGTTTTGTATTTATGTTGGGCCATGGCCCGTTAAGTCCGAAAGTGTAGTTTTACTTATCCATTTAATCTAATAAGCAAAACATTAAATAATAAACACGCGACTTGATAATAAGCTATTAATAAGCTCATAATAAACCAAGTATAATAAGCTGAACCACAAAAGATTAATAATAAGCTCATGGTGTTGGGCCTTGTATGTGGGACGCGGCTATAAGCCCTAATAAAGTATATTCGAGCTTATTTATTAAGCCGAATAAGTTTATCGTTTGTCCTTTCAAAATAAGCTAGAAAATAAGCTAATAAAATATAAGTCAAACCAAAATAAGCTAAACAAATATTTCTTCTTTCTTTTCTAGTTTGGCCGAACCATATATAAGCCTTAATAAGCTTAAAATAGTCAAATAAGCTTCCAAATAAGCTCACAAATATAAGCCGAATATAATAAGCTCAAAAGTACTAATATTATTACATGAAAATAACCACGATCACAAAACTAAAATTTTCTTATATTTCTTTACATATATTTCGAACCATAAGTATACCCTTTTAGGGTTTATGTAGTTTTAAAATCTTGTTTTGCAAAAGAAGATGTACAACTAGCATGTATGCAGCAAGATGATAAGGAAAGTACAAGTTATTTAAGAATTTGAAGACTTACATAGTAGAAAGGTTTTTAGAAGGAAGAATGAGATTAAAACAACTCAAATGTTGTTAAATTAATACCCGGATGATACAAATGATCAAACCTTCAATGAATCTTCAAGTGTTTTTTATCAAAGATGAAAAATTATGAAAGTGTGTGTGTGTGTGTGTCTTGGGTGGTTCGAACAAAAGAATGCAAGAAGAAGAGAGAAAACCAAATTTTTAGTGTGTGTGTGTTATGAATGAGATAATGGAAGTATAGTGGGTTAAATATTACAAGTTTACTTCACACACTAAATGTGTGTGTGTGTATGTTTCGTGTACAAGAGACAAGAAGGGGGAGGGGACTAATTTGATCCTCCAATCAAATTCAAGTTATAAAAAATCATGTGATCAAGGTTTGTCTTATTGATTTTGAATTCAAGCTTGCTCACCAAAGGTGATAAGGGTGTTTGTTTGTGCCGAACAAGACAAGGGGAGGGGGGGCCAACTAATTTTCTTCATTTTATTTTGCTTGTGCTTCCCAATTGATTTAATTTCCAAGTCTTGCATGCATAAGCTCATGTTATAAGCAAACCACGATTAACGCAAGTAACGAAACGAATAACTGAATCTCCAAAAATTATGAAATTTTAAATATTGCCATAAAATGTAAAAATGTGGCTATTGCCAAAATACTACAACGTTAGGCATCCCGGTTCACTCCCGAAGACGATTCTCAAATAAAAGCGGGAATACTTCCCGGTTACACGTAAATATTAAATGAAACATCAAAAATTCAAATTGCTAAACGAAAACAGCTAACTTATTAGACGGAAATTCTCAGGGTGTCACATTCTGACCTTACCTCGAGTAAATTATCGCAAGTTTAATAATACAAAGATACTGATCTTTTTCGAATATTGGAACGTTTTCTTCGAGGTTGACTCGAGTACGAAGAAGGTCCAGCAACATCCTGAATATCTGTAAACGAAAATTAAGGGACATAACATCAGTTTAAAAACTTCTTTCAACTAAACAACGAATAGTACTAAGCTATCAGAAGACAAACTACATATTGACACATTAACGATTAAGAAGCAAATAATATATACTTTAGAGATACGCTGCCTCTTGTTATCAAGATTCTACTTCTCCGTCGTCTTCGTCTGCTCCTCAGCAAGAATCGACACCCTCTTGATAGTTTTAGTGTAACATTTCTCATTTTCAGGTCATTTCCCGACTCAATTATTATCATTATTTATTTTTAGGGTTTCACGCGTTCGCTTTTAATTATTATCCTATAGTTAAATCGTGTAAACTAAAAATCATCGTTCAACGTAAACGGACACCAAACAAATAAAAGTTTACGTCAAGCAAGTGTTATACAATTATTAAGAGTATAATTTATAACTTTTTATAATTTATTTTTATTGGTTACGTAAAACGCTTACGTTTTGCAATAAATTACATTAGGGCATACCCGGAAGTACCAATACCTATCTATACTCAAATAAATACCCATATTTATACCCAATATATAAAAATTAACTCACTTACCACTTAATAAACCATGGGGACCGGATCATATATATTGCACACTTAGAAAGATTAATAACTTTGCATGTATGTACTTCCATAACCCCACAACTAGTACAACTTATCCCATGTATCTATAAATTGTCAAGTCTTAAGTACCTTAAACCCAATCCTAGACGTCCATTTACCTAGATAGAAGGAGAGGTGTGTATAATTACTTACATGTGTACTCTTAACCATGACCTAACTATGGTTAGTTTAAGGTTTACACATGTGTTAGTTGCTACATAATGCAAGTAAATTATTCATTATCACTTACACACTCTTTTTGCAAGTAAAAATTCACCAAACTCTCTCCCTTTTCGAACATATACCACGGATCAAAATTTTGAGCTAGGGTTTCATATAAAAATTTGTTCTACAAATATTGCAAGTGATCAAGCATTCTATATAAGTTTATCTAAGGTGATACAAGTTGATTTGGAAGCTTGGGTTTGTGGTTTAACAAGAAGTATACAAGAAATATATTTAGGGTTTTCTAGATTGGGGTTTTGAATTTGGAAGCTTGGCTAGGGTTTTTATCTTGTGTTTATCATCATACTCATCTCCTATAAGGTCTATTTAAAGTATTTCATTTCCATTCATTCATCATCTTATGTGTACATGCTTGTTATATATGTTAAACATCACCTAGATTCATTTTTGTGATTTATAAAGTATTTGGAAGCTTATAATGGGTCGAACTCTTTAGTTTGTAAATTATTTTGTATTGAAAGATAATTACAAGTTTATGTATAAAAAGATCATGAGGACATGGATTTCATTTAGACAAGTGTTATGTACTTTTAAGGGACTTAATATAGGTAAGATATATGGTAGAAAACTTGATAAAAGAATTGTACAAAAGCTCTTAATAAATGGAAGTATAAAACTTGTTTTAGAAAACATAAACACACAAACTGTTTTGATGCCTACTGTTTGAATTCGTGTGTAAACACGTGTATTTTACATGTTATTTAATTATTACTTATCACAAGGATCATAAGCTTATAAGAAACTTGAAAAACCGAGCAATAACGAAGGAGATATGACATTTTTAAGTTTACAATAATTAAATGTATAAAAGTGTTTTTATAGAAGTTATTTTGTATAAATACTTACTATTACAGATCTAAGATAATAAATATTTTATAATTATAGTGCTCTTCATAAGGAATCCAAAGACTTAAGAAACTCGAAAAACGGAGTTAAAATGAACAAGTTATGCATTTTGCAAGTTATATACAATTAATTACATAAAAATAGTTTTATAAATTATTATGAATAGTAAAAGTTACTGTTCATCAGTGCATTAAACATTATAAATATAATATTTTGATAGATTTTCTTAATACAAAAACGTGGACATAGGAATCACTAAAAACCGATTAAACGAACGAGATACAATTAAAATACGATTTCAATAATTAAAGTTATAAAAAGTATTTTTATAAACTTTCACTTATTGTTACTGTTCATAACAGTGCCAAACCATATTACAAATATAAAATTTGATTAGACTTTTCAAATACGAATCTATACATATAAAGAACAAGCGAAACGGATTAAATATGAGTAAGTTATTACTTTTGGAAGGTTACGACGATTAATTATATAAAAGTAGTTTTATATAATTTTATAAAAAATTAAAACTACTGTTCATCAAGGGAATAAATATTATAAATATAATATTTTGATATATTTTCTTAATACGGAGCCATGGATATAAATAACATGAAAAACGGAGTTTAAACGATAAAGATATAAGGTTTATAAAACCATATGCACTATTTTTACTTTTGTGCACTATTTTATAACAATTAAACCAATTATATAATATCATTATATAATCAATAATAATATTAAAACATGTATTATTATGAAACAATCAATTGTGAGACAAAAACCACACTTTATTTTACAGATACAAATACAAACACCTTTATTCAATAAAGTACGGTTTAAACCTTGTTTTGACATTTAAAACTAAACAAAGACTATTAGGTGGTGGTGTAACTATATAACTTGTGATGTAGTACTATTAAGTACATTGTACTCATACGGCCTACATTTAATTAGGTTGCGTTCGGATTTCGCTTGTCGACTCACTCACTTCATTTATATTATCATCACTATTCATTAAGGTGAGTTCATAGCCCTATGTTTTACTATATCAATGATTTACAACTTTTGGGGTGAGAAACATCCATTGTTTTACAAATTGGACGCAAGTGTACATTTTATCATGATTACGTGTTTGCCTAAGAAGCGATAACCCACTGTGCCCATTATCATTAACTGTCAATTACTTTGTGTGAGCGCGAATGTTATAAATAGATCTATTTGGGATTGACATTCCCGTTCGGGTGAGTAGCACTCACTGTGCTAGTTTATCAGACAACAGACGTATACCATGTCAGATTTAGGATGTTGCGGGTTAGAACATCATCAAGGGCAATGTTGGCAATTTATATTTCAATTCATACATGTCGAGCATCAGTGTCATGAGATTAGGGAAACGTAATTACACTTTGTGATGTTTGTATCTGTTGCATTATCATACACTTGGAAATCTTGCGATCCTACATTATATTTACATAAACCTATGAATTCACCAACTTTATGTTGACGTTTTAAAGCATGTTTTCTCAGGTCAATGAGGCACGAGGTGCTAAGGATACATTGGGGATACTCTTTTGGGGAGTCATGCATAAAAGATTTGGAGTCATTACATCTTGGGATTTTTGTTATGATCTAAAATCTTTGTTATCAAATGTTGAACAATTTAAGCCGTTGCGCTTTGTATTAAACAATTTCAATAAATCCAATGTATCGTATTTTAAACGACTCTTTTAGAGGTCGTTCTCATATCTTGTGCTATTGATCTATGAAGTAACGCTCCCGGACTCATTATTCCGCTGCGACCCTATTTGGGGGTGTTACAGATTGGTATCTAGAGCCAAGGTTATAGAGAACCAGGTCAAATGTTTTTACTTGGACTATAACCGTTTTTTTCAAACATTACATCATAACAAGGGAGTTCATCGGGACAGTAACTTATACAGTTACTTGTCTGCATTAGTTGAGTATAATAGATGCTGCATGGTTCATATACATGTTTATAATATATTAAGTATATTATTATGGGTCTTATATATGTACTAATGTAAACTCTGTTTGAGTGTTACAGATCCTGTCATGTCTTCTTCATCCACAGTCACCTACACATCTGTCTACACTGATTCCAAGCCAAGGAGAGTCTTCTAGGGAGGTGATGAGGAGCTGTCTGATGGAGGTTCTTCACGAGTCATCGTATACGGAGATGATGGACTCCCCATGCAGCCGGTAGCCTCGCCATCTCCAGACTATGTGCCAGGACCTGAGCACCTAACGTCTCCCGATTACGTGCATGATCCTGAGCACCCACCTTTACCTGTTGGGGTACCATACGTACCTGAGCCTGAGTACCCTGAGTACTTAGTGCCATCCGATGCTGAGGCACCCTTAGAGGACCAGCCTCTACCTGCTGATGCCTCACCTACCACCTTGTCACCTGGCTATGTGGCAGACTCTGATCTAGATGAGGATCCAGAGGAGGACCCCGAGGAGGATCATGCTGACTATCTTGCTAATGGAGGGGATGGTGATGATGAGCCCTCCGATGATGATGATGATGATACTGATAACGAGGATGAGGAGCCCTTTGAGGACGAGGAGGAGGAAGAGCACCTAGCTCTGGCCGACCCTTCTGCTGTACCTGTTGTCGACCTTGTTCCCTCAGCTGGGGATACAGAGGTATTTGAGACGGATGAGTCTGCACCTACACCTGTACCATCACCTAGACGGCACACAGCTAGGATGTCCGTTAGACCCCAGACACCTATATTGTTGCCATCAGAGGCGAAGGTCGAGAGACTTCTTGCCTTACCTATTCCACCACCATCTCCACTATCACCTTGGTCATCTCCACTACCTCAGATTCCCTCACCACCACTACCACCTCCACCATTATCACTACATTTACCACCACCTGTACCTACATCATTACCGTTAACATCATCTCCACTACCACCACTATCAGCCTTACTATCCATACCACCACCAGTCGACCATAGGGAGGACACTCCCGTGGCCGAGTTACCATCTCGTAATAGGTTATGTCTGACTACTCCCACATTGAGGAATAAGGTGGGGGAGAGTTCGACTGCTGCTCCTAGACCTACTAGAGGTCATAGAGCGGACTATGGGTTTATCGGCACTATGGATGCCGAGATCAGACGTCAGAGAGCCGAGGAGGTCGGCTATAGTATTAGGGATGTTTGGGTAGACCCAACAGAGGCTGTTAAGGAGGTAGCACCGACGACCCTCGAGGGGGTCAATGCTAGAGTGACCAAGCTTGTTGCGGTGCAGGAGAAGGACACTCATGATATTTATGCTGTGATCGAGGATGGTTAGGACAGACAGACTCAGTTATCTCAGAGAGTTGACGTATTGACCGAGGATAGACAGTTTCACTATAAGACTGCATGACTGTTGGATCAGGAGGCTCTAGTTTCTCAAGAGGCTTAGGCACATTCAACAGTTCACTATGAGTTGCAGGCCTATAGGACTAACACCCAGATGCAGGATTATCGTATCACTTCATAGGAGTCATTGATGGCAACATTGATTACATAGGTTTCATTACTACAGGGATAGTTGTCAGCGGCTCTAGGACAGATTCAGGCACTTCAAGCTAGAGATCAGACTCATGCAGATGATCCCGAGGGCGTTGGTAGTTCTGCCTAGGTTTACATTTTCATGTCATATTTATAGCTATCATTATGTTAGCCGGCTAAGTATTATGGGTTTTATACCCATCTAGCACGGTAGTAGGATTTGTATTTTTCATTTCTTGTATCAAACAATCATGTATGTTTTCCCAGATATATATGATGCGTTGTATTATGTTATGTCGATTTCAATTCTGTTATGTATTGTGATCCCAGTCATGTTATATAATCACTGTGTGATGTGATCTTGTTATGTATAAAGTGTTGTATTATGTTATGTCGATCTCAATTTTGTTATATGTTATGATCCCAGTCATGTTATGTAACCACTGTGTGATGTGATCTTGTTATATATATGTTGTACCCATGTCATGTTGTGATGTTTATGAAAACTCATGTGTTTTATATTATTGTGATTTAGAACAATATGCCGCCAAGAAGAACCCCTGTTGCTACTGCAAGGGCTGCTGCTGCAAGAGCTGTTGTTGCTGCTGCGGCTGCTGCCCCTATGACAGTTGCTGCTATTGAGCAACTAATAGAAGCAAGAGTGTCTGCGGCACTTGCTAACCATGAAACTCTTCAAAATAGCACTAATGGTCATGGCGACGGAAGCCACAATTCTGACACTGGAATTAGAGGAACTGTACGCACTCCCCGTGAGTGTACGTACAAGGATTTTCTGAATTGCAAGCCCCTTACTTTTAAGGGTACTGAAGGAGTGGTTGTGCTGTCACAATGGTTCGAGAAGATGGAATCAGTGTTCCATATCAGCAACTGTGCTGTGGAGAACCAAGTTAAGTTTGCTACATGCACTTTCCTTGGAAATGCTCTAACATGGTGGAACTCCCACATGAAGACTGTCACTCAGGATGTCGCCTATGCTATGGACTGGAAGGCACTAAAGAAGATGATGACAGTCAAATACTGCCCAAGGGGTGAAATCAAGAAGTTAGAAATTGAGCTCTGGAACCTAAAAGTAAAAGGTACTGATGTCGCAAGTTATACTCTGCGTTTTCAAGAGCTTGCACTGATGTGTGGAAGGATGTTCCACGAGGAATCAGAAGAAGTTGAGAAATATGTTGGTGGACTTCCTGATATGATTCGGGGAAATGTAATGTCATATCAACCCAAGACGATGGAGAAAGCAATTGAGTTTGCCAATGATCAGATGGATCAAAAAGTCCTCACTATTACTGAAAGGCAAGCTGAGCAGAAGAGGAAGTTGGAGTTTAATGCTGGAAACAATCAGGGGCACCAACAACAAAACAAGAGACAGAACACTCTGAGGGAGGGCCTTACTCTGTCGGGACCTGGTTGAATAAAAGAAGGAGTACACGGGGTATTCATTTTACAGAATTTAGTGTACAAAAAATGCAATATCAACATAATAGTATCCATGTGCTCCCAGGTGTAATAAGTGCAAGAAGATCGGTCATCTGGCTCGTGACTGTAGGAGTTCTGGTCCCAATGGTAATAATAACAATTAGCGTTGGGAACTTTGGGATAACATCAGGAGGTTGTATGTCCAACGTTGTGATAGTGAAGTGTGGGTGTTCAGGGGCGACTTGTCAAGAAGATGTTGCCCGAAGCTGAAGAATGGGAAAAAGTGTGAGGTAATGGGTGACTTCAAGACGGGAGGGAGAGAGAATTGAAATAAACCAGCCATAGGTTTATGGTGTTTCCCCAGTGGGCAATGCGGGGACAAACCAGACTACCAATCGTCGTTACGGGGTACATTCCTTCTAAACGACCGTTATTACTTCTTATTTATTTGATACTAGTGCGAAGAAGTTTTGTTTCTACTACATTTAGTTCCTAATTGATATCACGCTGCAACTACATTAGACCACTGTCAATTATTGACGTTAAACTAGACGACGAGAAAATAAATTGATAACACTACATCCGGGGGTTGTAATCTAAACTTCTTAGACCATCCATTTCAATCTGATAAACTTAATGCCGCTCCGTAGAACTTGGTAGCTTTGAGTCATATTCGGTATGGATTGGCTGTCAAAGTCACATGTTCGTCATTGATTATGACAAGAAGATAGTTCCATTCCACTGGGAATTATGAACCTAATTGTTCATGTGACAGAAAAGTAATCAGGGAAACGGGACTCGCTTGAACATCAATTCAGTGCACCAAAAAAACTCAGTAAATATTTGTTGAAAAGGATCATAATGTCTTTTTGGTGCACTGGTTACTACGAAGGAGACTAAAGACAGTCGGGGAGAAAGCGACTTAGAGGACGTAACAATCGTTCAGTTTTTCCTGAAATATTTTCCTGAAGATTTGCAGGTTTCAACTCTTGACTCGACAAGTGGAATTCCAATCGATTTGATGCCGGTGGCTGCACCCTGTTGCAACGCGTGTTGGCACCTATCGATTAGCTTCTTGGAAATGTAAAGGTTGTCAGAACTCGCACTGCAAGAACTATCCGTCTCAAGGGCGTTTATAAGACCCAGTTCCTCACCTTGGGGAGCTCCCGTTTGTTCTTGTCAGACCTCCAAGGCAAAAAGGACAGGACAGATCATCTATGATGTGCATTGAATAGGGAATAAATAACGCTAACGGTGGAAGAATTGTTTATTGATCTCCCAAGGATTGTGATTTTTTGATCAACTACACGGATCAGTGTTATTCGAAGATTGACTTGCGGTTCGGGTTGTCTATCAGCTTAGAGTACGAGAAGAGGATATTCCAAAGACGGCATTTAGGACTCGGTATGGTCATTACGAGTTCCAAGTGATGCCATTTGGTTTGACAAATGCATTTGACTCTATGTCCAGTATTCATGGGACTCATAAACCGAGTGGTGAAAACCATAATTGGATAAGTTGTAATTGGCTTTATCGAAGTTATACTAATTTCATTCAAAGAACAGAAGGAACATGAAGGCATTTTAGGCAATTTTGGAATTACATAAGAAGGGAGGAGTTGTATCTAAATTCTCTAAAATGTAGAATTTTGGATTCCTAGGTACAATTTCTTGCAGTTGATTGATGTCAGGGCGTTCAATGTTAGATCCCGCCAAGATTGAATCCATAAAGGATTGGGCATCTCCTAAGACTCTAACAGAGATTTGTCAATTTTTAGGTCTTGCCGGTTACTATCGAAGATTCATTGAAGGATTTTCAAAAATCACTAAGCCAATGACCAAACTCACTCAGAAGAAAGTCGTATTTGAATGGGGTAGACAGCATGAGCAGCTTTTCAGACATGAAGCATAATTGGTGTAGCGTACACTATCTTGCTCTCCCTAAAGGATGCTGAGAACTTTATTGTTTATTGTGATGCGGTCAATAAAGGATTGGGTTCGGTATGATGCATAAACGAGAAGGTGATTGCTTAATGCATCAATGACAGATTGAAGATTCATGAGAAATAATATTACTTTGCCATGATTTGAACTTGGTGCGTGGGTAGAGTGGTTTGCTCTAAAGATTTTGGAGGCACTTCTTGTTTGGAAATAAGTGTATGGTGTTCCCAGATCATAAGACCGTCTAGACAACCACAAATAATCTGGACAAAAGGGGGGAAGTTGAATATGAAGCGACGTCATTGGTTAGAGTTGCTCAGTGATTACGATTGTGAGATTTGTTATCACCCGGGGAAGCAAATGTTGTTGGGGTGGGGGGGGGGGGGGGGGGGGGATGGGGGGGGGAGGAATGCACTTTTGGTGCAGGGAAAGAGCAGATTAAACCATTAAGAGTCTGAGCCTTAGTGATGACTATTGGTTTGGATCTTCCCAAACAAATCTTGAATGCTCAGACCGAAGCACAGAAACCAGAGAATCTCAAGAATAAAGATGTAGGAGGTATGACCAGGAAGGATATACTAAAGGAAAAGTTAGAACCCTGCGCCGACAGAACCTTATGCTTAAACGGCAGGAGTTGGTTGCCATGTTATGGTGATTTGAGGACTGTGATCATGCACGAGTCCCACAAATCAAAATACTTCATCCATCCGGGTTCTGACAAGATGTACCAAGACATGAAGAAGCTATATTCTTGGCCTAATATGAAAGCCGACATCGCCACCTATGTTAGCAAATATTTGACATGTGCTAGAGTCAAAGCTGAACACCAAAGGCCATCGGGTTTGTTAGTATAACCCGAGATACCCCAATGGAAGTGGGTAATATCACCATGGATTTTGTCACAAAGCTTCCTAAGTTGTCGCAAGGATATAACACAATTTGGGTGATTTTTGACCGACTTACTAAGTCTGCAATCTTTACACCAATGAGAGAAACTGATTCCATGGAGAAATTGGTGAGGATGTACCTAAAGGAGGTAGTCACGAGGCATGGAATATCTGTCTCAATCATTTGTGATCATGACCCTAGGTTCGCATCAAATTTCTAGAGATCACTTCAGAAGGCCTTGCGTACCATCCATAAACCGACAGACAAAGCGAGAGAACTATCCAAACTCTCGAGGATATGCTACGTGTTTGTGTGATCGACTTTGGAAATGGTTGGGTTAGACATTTGCTACTAGTTGAGTTTTCTTACAACAACAGTTATCACGCTAGCATCAAGGCTTCACCTTTCGAGGCACTTTATGGTCAAAAGTGTCGTTCACCTGTTTGTTGGGCCGAGGTCGGACAAGTTCAACTCATCGGTCCAGAAATGGTCCAAGAGACAACTAAGAAGGTCATCCAGATCAAACAAAGAATGCAAGCCGCTCGTGACCGACAAAAGAGTTACGCCGACTTAAAGCGTAAGCCGATGGAGTTCTAAGTTGGGGATAGAGTTATGCTTAAAGTTTCACCTTGGAAAGGGGTCGTATGTTTTGGCAAACGAGGGAAGTTAAACCCTAGATATGTTGGACCTTTTAAGGCGCTGGAAAAGGTTGGATCCGTTGCTTAAAAGCTTGAGCTTCCTCAAGAGTTGAGCAGAGTTCACAATACATTTCATGTATCCAATCTGAAGAAATGTTATTCCGACGAACCATTAGCCATTCCGTTGGAAGGACTCCATGTGGATGACAAGCTCCGTTTTGTGGAAAAACCCGTAGAGATCATGGATCGAGAGGTCAAACGGTTGAAACAAAGCCGTATCCCAATTGTCAAGGTTCGATGCAACTTAAGGAGAGGTCCTGAGTTCACATGGGAACGCGAAGACCAATTTCAAAAGAAGTATTCGCATCCCTTCACTAAACCCGTACCTTCATCAAGTGTTGCAACTTGAGCCTTGAGGACAAGGCTCTTCTAACGGGTGGAGACTGTAACATTTCTCATTTTCAGGTCATTTCCCGACTTAATTATTATATTTATTTATTTTAGGGTTTTACGCGTTCGCTTTTAATTATTATCCTATAGTTAAATCGCGTAAACTAAAAATTATCGTTCAACGTAAACGGACACCAAACGAATAAAATTTTACGTTAAGCAAGTGTTATACAATTATTAAGAGTATAATTTATAACTTTTCATAATTTATTTTTATTGGTTACGTAAAACGCTTACGTTTCACAATAAATTATATTCGGGCATACCTGGAAGTACCAATACCTATCTATACTCAAACAAATACCCACATTTATACCCAATATATATAAATTAACTCACTTACCACTTAATAAACCATGGGGGCCAGATCATATATATTGCACACTTAGAAAAATTAATAACTTTGCATGTATGTACTTCCATAACCCCACAACTAGTACAACCCATCCCATGTATCCACAAATTGTTAAGTCTTAAGTACCTTAAACCCAATCCTAGACGTCCATTTACCTAGATAGGAGGAGAGGTGTATACAATTACTTACATGTGTACTCTTAACCATGACCTAACTATGGTTAGTTTAAGGTTTACACATGTGTTAGTTGCTACATAATGCAAGTAAATTATTCATTATCACTTACACACTCTCTTTGCAAGTAAAGATTCACCAAACTCTCTCCTTTTTCCAACATATAGTTACGGCTCAAAATTTTGAGCTAGGGTTTCATATAAAAATTTGTTCTACAAATATTGCAAGTGATCAAGCATTCATTATAATTTTATCTAAGGTGATACAAGTTGATTTGGAAGCTTGGGTTTGTGGTTTAACAAGTATACAAGAAATATATTTAGGGTTTTCTAGATTAGGGTTTTGAATTTGGAAGTTTGGCTAGGGTTTTTATCTTGTGTTTATCATCCTACTAATCTCCTATAAGGTCTATTTAAAGTATTTCATTTCCATTCCTTCATCATCTTATGTGTACATGCTTGTTATATATGTTAAACACCACCTAGATTCATTTTTGTGATTTATAAAGTATTTGGAAGCTTATAATGGGTCGAACTCTTTACATATGTGGTGAAATAATACATGAAATGGAAGTACACACTTAATATAAGTACTAGTTGATTTATGAGTTTAGTTTGTAAATTATTTTGTATTGAAAGATAATTACAAGTTTATGTATAAAAAGATCATGAGGACATGGATTTCATTTGGACAAGTGTTATGGACTTTTAAGGGACTTAATATAGGTAAGATATATGGTAGAAAACTTGGTAAAAGAATTGTACAAAAGCTCTTAATAAATGGAAGTATAAAACTTGTTTTAGAAAACATAAACACACAAACTGTTTTGATGCCTACTGTTTGAATTCGTGTGTAAACACATATATTTTACATTTTATTTAATTAGTACTTATCACAAGGATCGTAAGCATATAAGTTATCTAAATAAGCTGTGAAAAAGCTAAAAAGGCTTATAAGCTAAACAGGCCTAAATGTGTATAAAAGATTAATTGTGCAAGTTTAAACCGAAAAAGACCCAAGGGCGAGTGGTAGAGGGAGTGTGTGTAAAAACGTTTGGTGAGAAGGGTAGAGGTCCCGGGTTCGAGCCTTGCTCACCTAGGGCTTCCCCTAATCCCAAACGTTTTTGTTTTTGCCATTTTTTTACAACTTTTTAAAAGTCTTAAAAATAAGCACTTTTTACAAAAACACTTTTTTTTATAAATCAAAAATAAGCACTAAAATAAGCTGTAAAGAGTGACAGAATGGGCTTAATACACTTAATGACTTTTTTGCTAACTGTTTTACTTTTTAAGCACTAAATAAGCTAAGCAAACTCAAAATAAGCTAAGACAGGAACTTAAGCTATATCTAAAAAGCACTCTTGAACAAAAATAAGTAACCAAAATAAGCTAGAAAGACAGAATAATCAAAAAGCTATAAAACTTAGGAATTTTAAGCTAAAATGCAAATAAGCTCAAATAAGCTCTAAACTAAAGGAAAATAAGCTAAAGTGACTTAAACTAACCTAATAAGCTAAACTAAACCTAAATTAAGCAAATGCAATAAGCAAATAAGCCTAAATAAGCAAATTAGCTTTTTGGCCAAAACTGTTAACCAAACAGCCAAAAGGGACTTTTCTAGCTTATAAATAAGCTAGAAAACAGATCCTTATGGCTTAGTGGCTTATACCACTAAAAAGAATGGCCAAAAAGCTACAATAAGCAACAATGAAAAATGAGTTTGAAATTCAAATAAGCTCCTAAAAAGCTTCATGAAAAAGCTATCTCACACAGATTCATCACTTAGACAAATTTTTGCAATCTTCACAAATAACCACTTTTGAGCTTAAAAATAAGCACTTAAACAGAACCTTATGAACTTATAACCTACAAACAGAATGAGATTTGACCTCAAAGAGCTTATATCAACAATCAAAAAGCATTTTGAATCTCACAATAAGCCATAGCAAGCAAATGAAAAAGCAATTTCTCCTTTTTTCAACACTTAGCAAAGTTTTACAAATTTTGGCAAAACACAAAACTAACAATGCAGGCTTAAGGATCTTTGTTTTAACACTCAAACAAACTCAAAAACATCATAAAAACACAAGAGTTATAGGTCTAATCAAATAAGCTTATATAATAAGCTATATGTTCTCAGATTCAAACAACTACTTATATAACCTATGATTTAGAGATTTAACACTTAAAATTTAAAACAAACTGAATTTTATGACTAATATTATCTAATCAAAGTTGACTCAAAAGCACAAAGCAGGTTTTGACCCATTTTCACCCATAAAACCTACTGACCCAAACACCCCTTTAACTTTTGAAAAACACATTTCAGCTTAGAAAATTAGTTTTTAAAACTAAGACTTCAAAGACCAGATGTTTTATAAGTTATTAAGATAGTATTAAGCAAGTTTCAACAACCAATAAGCACTTAAATGAGCTAAAACAGATTATGCAAATTTTTAAGCTACTTTAAGACAGATTTAAGAAACCTTTGCACAAATGATTTCTAAACTATGAGATGGCATACATAAACATTAAATAACATTAATAAGCATAAACCAGCAAAATTTTAAAAAAAAAAAAAAACCCCAATACATTAAGCAAACCAATAAGCATGAAACAGTAAATATGCTAGAAATAGAAAAATGGAAACTTACAAAGGCTCTTGCTTAAATAGGGCAAACAAATGCTCTTAGAGCTATTCTACAAGCTCTATCTTGTATAAAACAAGCTAGTAAAAGCAATATAAAAAGTGCCCCCCCTTTTTCCCCCCCCCCCTTACCCTTTTTAAGCTTATCATCCAAAGAGCTTTTTGAGTGAGTTTTTGTGAACTAGTTATTAAGCAATAAGAAACTAAAAAGTTTTCATTGCTTAAGTACGAACAGCTTATAAGAGCTTAATATAAAAGCTTATAGTAGATTTTAAAACATATATGAACTTAAAAACTTGCAAACAGAATTTAAAACCAAACTTAAAATTTCATTAAACTCTTTAAAAACATTACAAGGAAAAAGTACAATAAGCTAAAATAGAACTAAAATAAGCTAAAAAGTAAAAAACTAGGTGCCAACAATGGCTTACAAAGGACCTATTTATACTAAGCTAATGAAGGTTCTAGGATGTGTATTTCTTTTGTGAGAGCTCCTGCAGGTGTGTTTGTTGTGTGAGTAGCATCAAAAAGCAATCTTGGCTATTGAAATTGAGTAGTGTCCAAGTCACACCATCATAGCCATTGATCTCTTGTCTTGTTCCTTGGATGAATGAGCTGCAAGGGATTGCCAAGGGTGATTTTGGTTGGATAAGGTGGTGTAAAGGTGTGGCGACGATAGGGGAGAAGAAAGAAGGGATAACGACTTGTACTGGTAGTGAGGACAAGGGCATATTTCAGGAAGATGAACATTGTTACGCGAGAATTTTTTGAAGTGTTAGAAAAAGGCAAGAAATGTCCCCCTAAAGTAAATTATGTATAGGGCATCCCATCGTCTTTGAGTTTTTGTGCAATTTTG
The DNA here is from genome assembly GCA_026074375.1 of Tanacetum coccineum. Classification (NCBI taxonomy): domain Eukaryota; kingdom Viridiplantae; phylum Streptophyta; class Magnoliopsida; order Asterales; family Asteraceae; genus Tanacetum; species Tanacetum coccineum. The sequence continues at coordinate 53,311 of BQNB010003943.1, read as the reverse complement.
GCCCATAAAGTTTTTATAAAGGTTTACATTGTTAGTCCTTAAAGGACTAACGGTTTTAAACTTAAAAAATGTTTGGGGTTAACGGGAGTTATAAGTGTTTTATGGGATGGGGCTTGTTTTGTTGGGCCAGTTATAAAAAAAAAGATGTTGGGCTTTTCATTGAGGCTTAAGGTTATAAGGATTTAGTATATAAGTGTAAGTGGGCTGACCTGGGCCCACTAGGTAGGTACGGGTGGGCCCACTTTTTGACAATTTAGGTTTCATGTTTGTTTTTCATGATGCTTTTCCAATGCCACTTCCCGGGGTTGACTTTGACTTTGAATTTTTTGTTGACTTTGACTTTGTCTTTTTGACTTCTCACGGTCTTTCCGTTCAAGTGCTCAGTTTTGTCGTTTTGGCTTTGATTTTTGTCCTTTTCTTGGATATCCGTTACCTGCACAATACAAATCATAAAACATACAAATACAATTTATTTTTGGTACGTTTTTGGTCATTGACGTCCGTTTTTTAGTGGTCAAAGGTATGATGTAATAAACACATACCAAAATCATCCCCTGACTAGATATTGCCGTGTCCTCACGCAATGCTATAAGTAAGCACTTAGAAAACTAAGAATCTCGATCCCCCTCGACTAATTACCTCGAAAAGTAGCTAAGTGTTCATCGAGGGGAATTAAAGAATCAAGAGTTTAGAAAAGCCCCGTTTTTACCATTTTTAAATGTATACACTTATTCCTACATATTTTTGTATTTTTCCTTTTTCTCATTTTTTTAAGCAATTAACTAACATATTTGACTTTCGTTATTTTCATAACCGTTAGGGATCATAGAACAAGATGCATTTCGATCCGAAAATGCCCCAAAAAGGATAAATTCATCGTCCCCGACTTTTCACTCGTCCCAAACCAAGCTTAAAACGAAATCACCGTTAAATATCAGTTAAGATGCTAACACTACTCATATTTGCAACTTGTGAACTTTTCACTCCCGACAATTATTATATATTAGGTGAATGTGCCATTTTGAATTTCAACCATGGATCAACGTTTTGCAAAATTCTATGTTTCACGTTCCACCCGAGAATAATGAGTTTGAAGGCGAGATCATCCCATGTAAGCGGACCTTTCGTCCTCGACACATCCCAATCCATGCGGCTTAAGTGACCAGGCTTTTGACACCCCCACAGAGACAAGTATCGGGACTAATCACAGACCTTTTGGTTTTCAAAAACTCTAGGTTTTCCCGATAAACAATGCTTATTTAAAAAACTTAAAATGCAATAGGTCCACAAGGTCAAAGCTATTTAAATTTAACAAAAAGAGATATATTTATTAATTCACACTTAATATTAAAACATAACCATGATACAATTGTAACCCTCGACCTTTTAGAAGGCTGCAACATCGGTTGTGAGCCGGCAAGATGCAGCAAACTTTTATTAGTCTCGGATTTTATTATTCGTTACAATGGCTTTCTTAGAAGGCTGCAACATCGGTTATGAGCCGGCAAGATGCAGCAACTTTTATCTCACCCACATCTATATTTATTATATCATCATTTTTTATATTTTCAAATTTTATTTTTTTTTTCAAAATTTTACTTTAATTTCGACGATAACAAGAAGAAGTACCATCTTTTTGAAAATTTCAGTATAAGTTTTGAACAAGACTAAAAAAATTTTGCATCAACTAGCATAAAAATTGTTGATTTAATTTTTAATCCCAAAAATAGCACGTATTATTAGTCTGGTTAGGAGCTTATGGGAGAAAAAGCCACAAATTACACACATGAGCTCTTAAGATTTCCAAATAATCCTTGTTTAGCATCCAACTCATACTTAACTCTATCATTTTTCGTTCTTCGCGAAGATTCGCGAACGCTTAGTCTAAAAGTTAAGGAACAAGCTAGAGCTCAACACGCTCGATCGAGTCAAAATTTATTCTTATTCTACCCAGCAGGAAAGTCAAAATTGTGACAAAACACTTATTTTATTTTTTAAAAAATTTTCATTTTTTTTTATTTTTTTTGAAATTTTGGTGGTAAAAACGGGATTACGTGAAAACAACGACTGCAGGCATAATCAAATCGATAGATCCCCCCATACTAGATTTAAACATTGTCCTCAATGTTTTAAGAAGGGTCTCTACGTAAATCCTAAGCCGTTTATTAAGTATGCTTAAAGATAAACATTAGTCGATTAGATTAGGATATTGGATTTCCCAAATGAAGCTGAGGATTTGAAGCTCGAGTGATCGAAGGACAAAACCGCGAGCACGAGAGGCTTCAAAAATCCGGGACAATCCTGGACAATCACAAAAACACAAGACACGAGAATGGAAAAGGCACACCTCCTCACAACAACAAAAACATTTATTCATTACTACATAATACTATAATTAGATTAAGATAAGCATGGGTTGCCTCCCACGAAGCGCTTGTTTAGGGTCACTAAGCTCGACCCAATCCCTGAATTCATTAGTCCTTGGGGAAGGTTTGGAGATCCGGGACAACCAATTATGGTATGTCCCCTCCAAAGTAGTGCTTAAGTCGATGACCGTTCACCTTGAAGTTTAGACCCTGAGGTTTTTTATGGTTAACATCAACGTGCCATATGGTCAAGACATGTGCAATAGGTGAACGTTGCGGACCACGGATTTTTAACCTGCCCCGAAGAAAATCTTCAATCTGGAGTTAAAGAGAAGACTTGATCATCGACGTTGACAACTCGGTTATTTGATCTTGAGTCATGGATCCTCTTGTTTTATCTTTATAGATGAAGATTCTCGTAGGCTTGAATACGACGTTCATTTAGTTCATTGAGATTGAACTTACGGTGGATCTCCCGCGTTCTTAAGGTCAAAGTTTGCATGCATCAAGGCCCAATATGCCTTTTGTTTTGCTCGAGCTCTGATCGGTAATGACAGGTGCAATTTCCGAACACGAAGCATTGTAATTAGTACAGCAACCTGATGGGTGTTTTGTAGCGTACGGAGCCCAGAGTGCATCACTAGTTTATCCTACCAATAGGTATGATTTTCGCCTACGGTCCTTTCAAGAATTCGTTTTAAGCCACGATTGGATACCTCAACTTGCCCACTTGTTTGTGGGTGATACGCGGTGGAGAGACGGTGAGTAACTCCGTATTTAAGCATGACCTTTGCAAACTGGTCATTGCAAAAATAGGTTCCGCGATCACTTATGATAGCACGAGGGGTACCGAATCGGGCGAAGAGAGATTTAAGAAATTTGCAAACAACTCGGGCGTCATTGGTGGGGAGCGCTTTCGCTTCAACCCATTTTGACAAGTAGTCGACGGCCACGAGTATGTATTTGTTCCCTCGTGAAGACGGGAACAGCCCCATGAAATCGATGCCCCATACGTCAAAGATTTCGCAAACTTGGATGGAATTTTGAGGCATTTCATCACGTTGCAAAATTTTTCCTTGACGTTGACAAGTGTCACATCGGGTGACCAAGTCATGGGCATCTCGGTAAATAGTTGGCCAATAAAATCCTGAGTCAAAAACCTTTTTGGCGGTGTAGTTGGCACCGTAATGTCCCCCGGTGGGTCCACTATGGCAAGCTATGAGGATGTCAATAGCTTCTTGGCCCGCAACACACCGCCGGATCACTTGATCCGCACATATTTTGAACAAATAGGGGTCGTCCCAAAAGTAGTGTTTAACATCCTTGAAAAACTTGTTCTTTTGTTGGGACGACATCCCTTTAATCACAAAATTCCCCGCGTGGTAATTTGCAAAATCGGCAAACCACGGGGTACTTGAGTCACCACGAAAAGTCACCATATTAAGTGTCTCGAGAGGAAACGTTTCATTTATCTCCTTTGGGTCGAGCACATTTTCATAAGGATTTTCTAATCGGATGTGAGGAAAGATGAACGGCCGTGAGATACTCGGCTCCTTTTGTTGTCAAATTACTTTGATTGTGAACTCTTGAAGGAGGAGAACCCACCAGAGCAATCTCGCCTTGGAATCTTTTTTAAGCAAACAGACATTTGAGGGGTGGAGTAGATCCGTATACACAATCGCTTTTGTTCAAGAGAGGTAAAGTAACTGTAAATTTTTTCAAAAGCGTACACAACGCTAACATTTCTTCACCGTCGTATTGTAATGCGAATTTCCGCCTCGCTCATTGTTTTACTACATAGTGTAGTTAGGCCTGAAAGTGTTTTTCCATGACGTTGCCACGGGGCCAAAAACCGCACCTATGGTAAATCGCCATGGCATCGTACATAAGGCTCAAAGGGGTAGTCCCCAGTACCGTGGGCACATCAAGATTGAGCCTCGATAAGTTTTTTTCTTTAACCGTTTCAAAAGCTTGATACATTCATCGGAGAAGATGAACAGAGTATTTTTCTCAAGAGATGAGTCATCGGTCGGGAAATTTTGGAAAAATCCTTAATGAACCGTCGGTAGAAACCGGCATGACCGAGAAAACTCCGAACACCCTTGACGGTGGTGGGATGAGGTAACTTAGCAATCACATCGACTTGGCTTTAATCGACCTCAATCCATTTTTCGAAAGTCTTATGGCCAAGGAACAATGCCTTCCTAACCATAAGAATGACTCTATCCCAATTAAGAACGAAGATTGGAAGCTTCACACTTTTAAACAATCATGTTCACACGAGAAAGGCAATTTCCGAATACTTCCCAAATACCCAGAGAAGTCGTCCATGAAGACTCTCCAACATTTATTCGATCAAATCATGAAGCATAGCCCAGCATACACCTTTGGAACGTGCCCGGTGCATTGCATAAGCCAAAAGGCATGCGACGATAGGCGAACGTTCCATAAGGACATACGTGAATGTTGGTCTTTTTCTTAATTCATGTGGTCAGATGGGAATTTGAAAGTACCCTAGAAACCATCGAAGAAAACAATATACTCTACTCGTTTCCCTCTAATCTCTTAGCATTTGATCCATAAACGGTAGTGAAAGTGGTCTTTACGGGTGGCTTCATTTATCTTTTTGGTATCAATGCAACAACGTCAACCGTAACCAATCGAGTAGAAATTAACTCGTTTTTATATCATTTTAACAAGGTAAGCACCTTTTTTTCTGTACGCAATTAGCGGGTCCTCACCCAAGTACTATCCAAGATCGGGTAAATTAATCCGGCGTCAAGAAGTTTTTCAACCTCCTTTTTAATGACATCGTGGATTTTCAGATTCACCCGTCTTTGGTGTTGAACCGCCGGTTTGTAGTCCTCTTCCATAAGAATCTTGTGAGTACAAAATTCCGGGTTAATACCCTTGATGTCGGAGAGTTTCCAAGCGATGGCTCGCTTGTGTGACTTCAAAACCTTTATGAGAGCGGCTTTTTCCTCGATACTCAAGTCTTTAGCAATTATGACGGGCAACTTGTCGTCACCCTCCAAAAATGCGTATTCAAGATGAGGAGGTAAGTCCTTGAGTTCGACCTCGAGAGGTTCATCAATTAAAGATTTATCAGTTTTAGCTTCACAAACTTTAAGTTCTTTTCGAATTTCAGGCAAATAATTTTCTTGAGTGGGAAGGGGTAATGATGGATCATCATTGAGAAATGCTTCAAGAAGAAGAATATCCCCCTCCGGGTCATAATAAGAGTCATCAACTTCCGGTGAAGTTGGATCATCTTCGAGAGCAAGGAAAGCGTCGACTTCCTCGAGAAGAAAATCACTATCCCCGAAGGGAGTGAGAGTCGGAGAAGAGGTAGAAACGATCGGGTCATAATAAGGAGTGGGATTGCCACTCGCGATCACATCGAAGAAACCGAGAACTTCTTGAGAATACTCCTCACAAGCCATTTCAATGACGTCGATTTGGTTAACCGAATTATCATCATAATTAGAGGAGTATCTCAAAGTTTGATCAAGATTGAATGTTACGGCTTCTTTTCCAACACGAAGAGTTAATTAACCACGTACAAACATTCAAACAAAGCAACGTCCGGTCTTTAAGAAGGATCTCTCGAGAATTAGGGGACTCAGGGATCGGCATCAAAGTCTACGACTACAAAGTCGGCCGGGAATGAACTTTCCTACTTTTACGTCGACATCTTCGGCGATACCGATCGGTTGGGGTAAACGAAACGGTCCGCAAGTATCACAAGAGATCATACAAGTAGAGTTAAGTTTCCGGAAGAGAAAGCTTTTTCCACACGGATAATGGCATGAGATTTATGCTAGCGCCAAGATCGGCCAAGGCTAAGCACTCATCCATTCCGGGAAAATCACACGGGATTAGAAATTTACCGGGGTCTCTAAGTTTTTCGGGTAACTTTTTGAGGAGAACCGCCGAGCAATGCTCATTCAACGGAGTTCTAGCCAATTCAAACAATTTTTCTTTGTTACTGATTAAACTCTTAAGTGTCGAGGCAAATTTAGGCATGAGAATTAAAGCATCCGCGAAGCTAATGTCGAAATGCAAATCTTGAAAGATTTGGTAAAATTTCTCAATTTGATTGTTAGCTTTTTCGCGGATCTTTTGGTCATTAAGTCTAGACGGATATGGAATTGACGGTTTCGGGTTAGGCTTCGGAGCACTAACGGGAGCAACAACGGGCTCAGAATTTGGTACTTGGGTTTGAACTTGGACAACCGGAGGTTGGACGTCTTTGGTACTTTCGTTATTAGTAGGAGGCACCGTGTCCTTTGTCACCTCGGTTTCACGTTCCACTACTTTAGGAGGAGAAGAAGTAGTAGGAATCGTGGGTCCTTGATAAGAAACGCCACTTCGGGTAGTGATTGCTTTCAAGTCACTTTTCGGGTTAGCAACGGTGTTGCTAGGAAGAGAACCCGAGCCCGAAGTAGAGGCGGTATTGGAATTCATGAACTTGGTAAGCAAATCGGTTAAATTGGTCATTTGAAATTGTGCATTATTTTGGGTTGGTTATTGCATATTTCTCATACATAACACGCAATCATTAGCTTTGTAATGTAGTTGTTTGAAAATCATCCGTCGACACACCTTAGTTAGCGGATGCCGGAGCTTGGTAAGGTGGAGCTTGGTGAACCGGGGGTTGATTAATCGGAGGTCGGTAAATTTGGCCTTGGTTAACTAGGGGTTGGTAGATTTGTCCTTGGTTGTAATTATTCCCCCGGTTTTGGTTGTAACATTTTTGGTTATTTCCTTTGGTTTAGTTGCACGGAATAGGAGGGAAAACCGGGAGGTCCTGAATTTGAATTAGCAATCGGGGCTCGGATAACGCGGTATTTTCTTGATTGAAATTAGCCACGTCGTCTTGGAAATCAATTCTTGAATATTAGAGTCACGATAAATTGTTGCCATCGTGGCGTGAACAATTTCGGTAAGAGTGAGCACCACCGCAAGTAACACAGCTTTCTTCAACCGCTTTTACGAGAGCGAGAGTTTGAGATTGGTTTTTCTTATCGAGAAGTAAGGCTTTCACCATAATCTTATAAGTCCGGCACCATCGGGAAAATACTGGGGGTGGAATGCCGTACTCACTTTGGCAACAACCAGGTTTGTTACGTGAACTACGAACTTTGAATTTTGCTCTCAAAGATGATTCCTTAGGCAATCAAGAGCATTTTATCCAAAAAGTTTACCACCCCGGTAGCGGAAATCACAAACGAATCTTTATCATTAGATGTTCAAAGCATTATAGAAAGTATCGAGTGATGTAATTCCGAAAATCCATGATGTGGGGCATCCCGAATAATATCGTGAATCGGTCCCTGCCTCGTAAAAAGTTTAATCAAATCGTTTTGAAATCTTCGTGATTTCATTTCGAAGGTTTGTTGTTTTAGAAGGAGGGAAAAATTTGTTGATGAATTTTCGTAAACAAGATCCTCCATGGTAAGAATCGATCGAAAGGGGTTCATTTTCAAGCAAATCCGGGCGGCACCCTCGAGTGAAAATGGGAAAAGCAAAACTTAACTGACTACCTCGGACGTTCGGGAACTTCACATGTAAAGAGATCTTGTGTTGAATAATATCAAAATGTGAGCATGATGGATCTTCTTGTCGTGTCCAAAAATAGATTGTTTTGGAACAAGAGTAAGCAAACATGCTTAAGCTCAAAGTTGTCCGCGGTGATCTCGGGAACAACGATGGCATCCTCGTAACCCTCGGTGGGTGCTTCGAGCAATTGCGCCATAGTACGATTATCGGCCATCGTAACTACGGGAGGAGCTTGATTTTCAAATGTTTCACAAGATTAAATGGTTTAACAAAAGTCGGTGGGACTTGTTGTTGTTGACGGTTAGAATTACGAGATTGAGAACGAGTGCGCATGCACTAAAATATAAAAAAAAAATTTATACTAAATTTTTTTTCTTTTTATTTGGTTTTTCCAACATTGTATTCACAATGTATTCACTATATTTTAACAACGGACAATGAGATAAGACACTTAAACCTAATAATCAACTCGCTTCTCGGTAGCTCTTCAAAGAGAAAAACGCACAAAAGAGCGAAGGAGTAGGAAAGCGTGAAGCTATTAAAAACATTTCTCCTTTAGGGTCGTAGTTCCAAGGAACAACCCGCCTTATACCCCTCTTAGAGTTTGTTTAACTTTCAAAGGTGAACCGTACCTCGCGAGAGACACAAAAGGTAAGTTTTTGATCTTTTGTTCGGGAACTTATTAATGATAATACTTCAATTGAAAGTATTATATTGATGGTGAATTTTATTTCTTTTTTATGGACAATTTTTTTAAATTTTTGATTTTTTTATATTATATATATACTAAAAAGAAATGGAAAATATTTTTGTATTTTTTTTATATGAAAATAAACAAAATAACTTCACACGGAAGGATCTTCAAACACAAATTGTCAAACGGCTCAACAATCGTATACAATCCTCCCCGGCAGCGGCGCCAAAAATTGATCTTTTCTGATTATCCCTTTTTAAATATATATAAATAAATATAAAATACTTATAAATATATAAACATAAGGATAAGAATCAAAAATCTCAATTGTAGTAAACCGGAAGTATGATTCCCGGGTCGTTATCCCCAACGAGGACTGCAATTGAAAGTCGAGTGTCATTTTGAGAATCGATGCTTGAATGGAGAAAGATTTTGATTGGCTATCTAAAACTATGAGAAAACTAAGGCAAACACTTAAAAACAATTAAGGCAAAACTAATTTAACTAAAAACGCAAACCGGGAATCCTAAAACGCGACCTAAAAACCCTAAATTATCAAAACTAAGTCCTAAAATGATCTTTTTGAATTTTATAAGTCCTAATTAACTAAAAGATAAGAACTAAGAAAACTAGACCAAAAACGAAGGTGATTAGGGCTTAAAAACACTAAAAACGTGAACGGGATTCAATCCCGTTCTTTAAAAAATCAAATTTTGCAATTTTAACCCTACGAAAGCAAATCTAATTTTGCAATTTTGACTTTTGTATAATTTTTATGAATTAAAAACGATTTTAATGAAATTAAATGTTTAAAAATACTAAACTATTTCTAAAAATTCTGAAAAAATCCTAAAAAGTTTATTGAACAATGAAGAATCTAATAAAAATAAGCTGGAGAAAACAGCTTATCAAATAAGCTGTGAAATAAGCTAAAACAGCTTATTAACCAAAAGGGCTCAAAATGTGTATAAGTAATTATTTTTGCAACTTAAAACCGAAAAAGACCCAAGGGCGAGTGGTAGAGGGAGTGTGTGTAAAAACGTTTGGTGAATAGGGTAGAGGTCCCGGGTTCGAGTCCTGCTCACCTGGGACTTCCCCTAATCCCAAACGTTTTTGTTTTTGCCATTTTTTACAACTTTTTAAAAGACTAAAAAAATAAGCAACTTTTACAAAACAACTTTTTTATAAACCACGAATAAGCACTAAAGTAAGCTGTTAAAGGTGACAGAATAAGCTAAGTTATACTAAATGACTTAATACCAACTGTTTTACTAATTAAGCACTAAAAAGTAAACCACAAAGAGAAATAAGCTAAGGCAGATGATAAGCTATATCTAAAAAGCACTTAAGAACAAAAATAAGCAAGCAAAATAAGCTAGAAAGACAGAATAATAAAAAAGCTATGAAACTTAGGAATTTTAAGCTAATAATGCAAATAAGCTCAAATAAGCTCTAAACTGAAAGAAATAAGCTAAATTGGGCTTAAACTAACCTAATAAGCTAAACTAAACCTAGAATAAGCAAAATCAATAAGCTAATAAGCCTAAATAAGCAAATAGCTTTTTGGCCAAAACTGATAAGCAAAAAGGCCAAGAGGGACTTTTCTAGCTTAAAAATAAGCTAGCAAAAGGTTCCTTATGGCTTAGTGGCTTATACCACTAAGAAGAATGGACAAAAAGCTACAATAAGCAACAAATAAAAAGCATTTTGAAATTCAAATAAGCACTTAAAAATCTTCATGAAAAGGCTATCTCACACTGATTCAACACTCTGACAAATTTTTGCTAACTTATGCAATCTTAACAAAACCACACTTTTGAGCTTAAAAATAAGCACACAAACAGATCCTTATGACTATTTAGACCTCAAAGAACAATAATCAACACTCAAAAAGCATTTTGAAATTCAGGATAAGCCACAATAAGCATTTGAAAAAGCAATTTCTCAAACTCTTCAATACTTAGCAAATTTTTGACAGTTTTGGTAAAACTTAAAACAACAATTGCAGGCTTTAGAGCTTTGTTTCTAACCTCTTTTAAACAATGCAGGCTTAAGGAACTTTGTTTTACACTCAAACAAACTCAAAAACATCATAAAAACACAAGAGTTGTAGGTCTAATCAAATAAGCTTATATAATAAGCTATATGTTCTTAGATTCAAACAACTACTTATATAACTATTGATTTAGAGATTTAACACTTAAAATTTAAAACAAACTGAATTTTATAACTAATATTATCTAATCAAAGTTGACTTAAAAGCACAAAGCAGGTTTTGACCCATTTTCACCCATAAAATCTACTGACCCAATCCACCCTTTAAACTTTTGGAAAAGCACATTTCTGCCTAGAAAATTTGTTTTTAAAACAAGACTTTAAAGACCGATGTTTTATAAGTTACCTAAGATATTATTTAACGCCAAGTTTCAAAAACAATAAGCTTAATTGAGCTTTAAAAGATTAGGCTATTTTTTAGTACTTTAAGACGATTTAAGAAACCTTTTGCACTAATGATTTCTAAAAACTTATGGACAAGGCTTACCTAGCATTAATTAACATTAATAAGCATAAACCATCCAAAATTAAAAATAGACGAATAAGCACCAATAAGCAATTAGAACAGTATATAAGCTAGAAAATGGAAAAATGGAAAACTTACAACGGGCCCTTGCTTAAAAGGGCAAAACAATGTGCTCTTAGGAGCTATTCTACATGCTCGATTAAACTTTAATTGATGTTCATTGGGAATGCACATCATTAAAGTACTTCTAGCTTTCACATCTAATCTTCTCTGAACCTTTTCTTCAGTAGTAGTAATAGGCATCTCTGTCATAACTCCTTCCATAATTATTGTTTTTGGCAAGGTTGCACCATTCTCTATGACTTCCCACAATGCATAGTCTATCATCTGGATATATTGTTTAATCCTCATCCTCTAGATCTCATACTCACCAGGTTTGAGCATGGGAACTTTGGATGCAGCCACCATGTATGCATAATCTTGATCCATATCTTTTTTTAAAAAGATCTTGTGTATAAAAACAGGTTCTTATCTTTTAAAGCTTCTTAACAAGCTCTGATACCACTTGTTGATCCCACTTCAATAGATCGAATTCCTTAATCTCATTTAAGGTTTAGTTATATTAGATAAATCTAATACAACTATAGTAGAAACTTTGTTTGAATGTATTAAAGATTATGCGAAATCTAATCTTTAATATTGAGAAGAATTATCAATGAAACAGTAATTCAATGAACATACAATTCAACAAATAAGCTCCAACATTATTAATGATAATAATACGAATACTCTCAAAGTATTAGGGTTACAAAGACCTTGAAGCTAAGAATTATACGACTTAGATTGATTTTTGGTTTTGGTTCTGATGTTGGTACATCAAACTCTATGCCATATGACCTCCTTTTATACATCAAGGAGTCCTAGTCGGCTTACAATACTTCCCTAAGTATATAAAATATTTTCTATAAACAACTAATACATATCATATAAGCAGTACTAACTAGCAGCATTAACTTGATATTCACTAGCAGCATTAACTTCGGCTGAGTAGTCTTAACTTTGTACTAACAGTAGTAACTACTTAGCATATTTTCTTTGAAGTCTCTGAGTAGTACTAACTCCAGCTGAGCAGCATTAACACAAAAATAAGCAACAGTAATCCAAACAGTATCAAGAAGACTTTTAATCCCAACATTCTTTGTCCTTATTTTGTGCTTCAAATTGCTTATTTAGAAACTTATTATGGGTTTAAGGTTGAAGAATGTGAAATAAGCTTAAAATTTTGCATAGTGCGAAATATGTTGTTGAAGCGTGCGATTTATGTTACAACATAAGCTTGCGAAATATGTAAAACATCATTTGTGCGATTTATGTCTATTATAGGGGTTACTTAAGTATGCGATATAAGACCTTTTCTAGAACAAAACTATGTCCAAATTCACCTTGTCGTGCGAAAGCTGTATTACAAATTCAGTGTGCGAAATATGTTTTGCTAAATTTTGTGCGAAATAAGACACAAACTTAAACCGTGCGAAATAAGACACAAGTTTAATACGTGCGAAATATGACATCTTCAGTTTAAAATTTCGACTTGTTTTGTGTTTTTCGGTTTCGAGTTTCGACGTTTGTGGTTCTTCTAACGACATCCATTAGCATTGCGATCCTCCCACGATCATTATAATGTGCTTCATTTGTGTTGAATCATTCCGAAACAAAAATACGATATTAAGACATTACGTCACAGTTTCAAGCTTGAAGAAGACCAACTTGTGTAAAAGAAATATCCTTCATACGTACTGAAGTACTACTATTATTTTATCACAAGGTTCATTCAAGTATTTTTTAAAGGTTTATTATAGAAAAAGTTCAAATTAATTTTAATAGGTTCAAGGCATTTTGAAAGGGTTCAATTAAAAGGGTTCAAAGACTAATATTAGTTTTTATTAATTAACCCTTTAACATTAACACATTTTCACCTATAGTCCTTTATTGTAATATTTTTTCACTTTTAGTCCTTAGGTTTAAAACTTTTTCATTATTAACATTTAATTTTTCAAGCACTTTTCATTTTTAGTTTTATTTTTCAAATCTTCTATTTAACCTTTAGTTTAAAAATAGTTTTCACCATTAGTCTTTATTTTAAGTTTTCTAATAATCATTAATTAAGT
>BQNB010003943.1:0-37500 GCA_026074375.1 Tanacetum coccineum | reverse complement strand
TATATGATGAAGAGCCAATGGCTGAGGTATAATTGACTGCTAAATGTAATGTATTTGCTACAGTTTAACATCATATTAAGCAACCTGAATTCAATAATGCAGGAGAGGTTGACCATAATGCTAAACAATTTCATGACAAATGTCCTTTGCCTGCTAAATTAACTAAAAACCAATTAACTGAACTCTCATATCAATCTCTCGAATCTGGAAATATTTGTCTCAAAAAGATCGTTGCCTAATTTTAAAAGATTTTTTAAGAATGGAAGCACATTGTGTTAATCTTGAACTTAAATATCAAAATCAAGCTTTAAAAGAAGGGCAACATGGTCAATTTTCGAAAGTAAAAAAGTAATGAAGCCAAGGTTAACCATGAGATAGATGTAATTGAAACAATAAACATCGAATTGGAACATAAAGTGGCTAAATTACTTAAGGAAAATGAGACTTTGAAAAAGCATTACAAACAACTATCTGATTCTATCAAGACAACGAGAGCTGAGACTGTAGAACACACAACTTATTTGATTACTCAAAATGCTGAGTTCAAAGCTCAACTTTAGGAAAAAGGGTTTACAATTGCAGCATTAAAAAAATGAGTTAAGAACATTAAAAGGAAATAGTGTAAATACTAAGTTTGAAAAATCATTAATCTTGGGGAAATCAATTTTACATCCACTGATAAACCAATCCGTTGTTAGACAACCAATCGCGTTTAAATCTGAACGACCTAAATCTTCAAAACCATGATTTGCCTCCTAAGTTGATGTGAATAATGATTTGTCAAAACCTGTCACTACACATTAATTGCCTAAGGAAAGAGAATCTGCGTTTGCAAAACCTCATCATGTGATTGCATCTAGCGAACCTAAGAATAGCTGAAAGAACATGCCAAGATTTAGTTCAAATGACATGGTTCATAATCATTATCTAGAAGAAGCTAGGAAAAAGACACAAGAAAGTGGTAGAAATTCAAGACCTAGTATGGTGCCTTCTGCTAGATGACAAAGCATAGCTAATGATAGCAAACCAAAACCTAGGATCAATAACCAAAGGTCTAGGAATTGGCCTGCATCTAAGAGTAGTTGCGAAACGACAAAGACTGTGCCTATAGTAGAACACTCTAGGAATTCTAGTAATTTTCTGACTCAACACACTTTGTTTGTTCGACATGTCAAAAATATTTCTTTAATGCAAATCATGATGCTTGTGTAACAAAATTCCTGAATAAGGTCAACTCACGTGCTAAGGTTCCAAATAACATTTAATAACATTTAATAAGTGAGATTTAATCAGTGATATATTGTAGGAACCAAGCTATATCATTTCCACATATAACACTTAGATCGAATGGTAGAAAAGAGGAAAAAGATGAGAAGAAAATAAGAGAGAAGAAAAGAGAGAATATTAGCTTAGAAGGAGTGTTTAAAGGATTCCTACAGGAAATGAAAGAACCAACCAACACCCTCTCCATCCTTGGAGAGGGTATTTATTCCTAGAAATGGGCCGATCTTCATAAGGCTTGTTGGGCCGTGTGGTTTTGCTAATGGGCCAGGCTCAGATCTTGTGGGCTTTAGCCCATAACACGTGACCAATTAGCTTACATAGACGAGTCCATTTACACTTTCTAGCCTATTATAACATTTATTAGATAAAGACTGTGATTCTTTGTTCCACTCTATATTTTGAGGCTAACAATACCTAATACCCCTAATACCTTAACTAATGTATATATACACTTATATAACACCTCAAAATTTAAATAATCCCTCTCTTTTTCTCTTATATAATCAGCCATCCAAATGAAGAAGCAAAACAAACATTTCTTTTCTCTTTGAAACACCCCATTTCTATTTATGTGTCTACCTTGAGTCTAGTATCCATGTTAAAAAAGATTTCTGCCATATTCCTCCTTGTTTGACCGTTCTATATGCCACACACACCACAACAAAACAAGGATTGATCTTCATTTGGTGTTACACCCTCCTTGTGACTCCATAAAGGCATTCAAAGCATACCAAAAATAAGTTACAAAAGAAAGGGGGTTAAGCTAGTCTCTTTTACACAACACAAACACAAGTCTTTCACTTCTCTATCAATACTCGGTAGAATATAGGCAACAAAGGGGTTATTCAAAGATTTTATTTAGTGTTCTTTAAGGGTGTGACACTAGGTATAAATTTGCTAAGGCTTGGAAGCTAGATCTTGGGCTTTAGATAGTGTTCTTGGGCTTTCTTTGCACTAAACACTCTCAAACATCAAGTAAGCATACCAACCTCATTTCTATACTTAATTACATATATTATACATTTTATGATCATTTTAGCACTTATATATATTTATGGTGTTGAAAAAGTTGATAAAAAGCTTAGTATGCAAACTTAGTTTCCTGCCATTATTTTTAGTCATGAATTCGTATTTATAAAATCAACTTAAACATGTTTCTAGGCT
This sequence comes from Tanacetum coccineum, assembly GCA_026074375.1. Taxonomy (NCBI): domain Eukaryota; kingdom Viridiplantae; phylum Streptophyta; class Magnoliopsida; order Asterales; family Asteraceae; genus Tanacetum; species Tanacetum coccineum. The sequence goes on along the minus strand of BQNB010003943.1, from coordinate 35,052 downwards.
TAGCCAATCTTTCTACACTTACATATATGTCTTGGGATGTTCCTTATTTTGTTTTGGAATTTTTACCTCTTTGGTTGTTTTTGAATGGTTACCCCTTTTTGAGGGTTGAATATAGGGATGCAATCCCACCTTTATGTCGGTAAGTCATTTGTTATTCCATTAGGGGCCCAGGTCTATCCTTATACGTTATTGCTGAATCATTTTGCTTTTGTAAAGCAATAAGGTCTAAATGTTTTGTGCCCATGTGCGAAGGTAAGCTTCCCTTATGAACATGATTTGTTTCCTTATGTATGAGGTTTTAGGAGACATATGTCTGACTACCTTCCTTTATACACTTTAATTATGAAGGTCAGGAGGCCATAAGTTGTGGCAATAATTGTGCCGACTTTCAAAAGAAGGTTCCCTTAGGAACCAAAATTTGTTTTCATCAAGTTTGAGGTTTGAGTAAGAGGACTTAGGTCCTGACTCCATTAAGCGCTTTAACATGTGAAGTATCATGTTTGACCTTTAATTGGGAACAAATGTATTGTGCCACTTTCAAAAATAAGGTTTCATCCCTTAGAACTCTGATTTTTTCCTCATGTTTGAGGTTTTAGGAGGACTTAGGTCTAACTCTTTTATGTACTTTATCAGCGAAGGCTCGTGTGTGGCCTTAAGTTATGGAAAAATGTATTATGCCACTTTTAAAAGATGGTTTTTGTTAGCCTTAACTTTATATAAGTCGAACAAGAATGTTATCGGTCTTATTAGTCGTAATTAGTCTTGTTAAGTAATAGGCTAGTCGGGTTCAACATGCTTGGATTGTAATCTAATATTGTCTGTGTTTCAGGCTTAAAGCCCAAGATAAGCCAAGCCTGGCCCAAGTTAAAAGCCCATACGCTACTTAGTGGCATCGCTTCTTTTATGATTTTATATTTTTCTTAAGGTGAGTTTATAGCCCATATTTAACTTGTTTATCATTATTTTGTGAATCTCAGGGTGAGATACATTGCTTGTTTTACATTTGGACGCAAGTATGCCCAAACTATCAAGAACCATTAATTACTTTCTGTAAGCGCGAGTGTTATAAATAGATCTATTGGGGTTGACACCCCCGTCCAGGTTTGGTGCTAATATGGCCAACAGACGTATACCATGTCAGACTTAGGGTGTTACGGATTGAACACCTACTTAGGTACATTATTTACATTGAATTGCATACATACTTTGTTGTAGCTTCGGTGTCATGAGCTTAGTGCAATCGTAATTGCTATTTGTGATATTGTATGTGTTACAATAGTCATACTCTTTGAAATCTTGCGGTCCAACCTTACTTACTTTCTTAGACCTTTGAACTCACCAACTTTATGTTGACATTCTTAAGCATGTATTTCTCAGGAGCTTAGCTTACTATGGCGCATTTTAAGTGCATGGAGTCTTCATCCATTCAAGAGACTATTTTCATTGATTTAATTTGCACTGCTGTTAGCGTTAATTTTATATAAGTCAAACAAGAATGTTATCGGTCTTATTAGTCAAAGTTAGTCTTGTAATGTAATAGACTAGTCAGGTTTAACAGGCTTGGATTGTAATCTAATATTGTCCGTGTTTCGGGCTTAAAGCCCAAGCCTGACCCAAGTTAAAAAGCCTACGAGCCCATGGTGGCCTTAGGGTATAAATAGGTCCCTCTCCACACATGGAGAGGGTGTTGGTTATCATTTCTTGTATGTGTAATCATCTACCTCTACTTTCTCTTTCTAATAAATCTTTCTTTTTCCTTTCTACTTTTCTCCTTTCTTCTTTGCTTATTCGGCTCACATGAGCTTATTGGTTTCTTATCTAGTTGTGATATGGAATAGATATTTGGGAGAACAAGTGGTATCAAGAGCCAAGGGGTTTTTGATGATTTGTTGTGTTTTTTATGCGTTTATTTTTTATTCTAACTACATAAAAGATCTTCATCTTTTGTGTGTTCAAATACCATAAATTTTTTATTTTTCTTCTTTGTCTATCCTAGTTTTAGTTAGAAGTACAAGAAAATTCTAAGAAAAACATCAAAAAGATCATCTTTTTAAGGTTTTAGATTCAAAAAGGTTTTGTGTACTGAAAATCTTGATTTCAAATTTTTTATGTCAAATTCATTAAAGTTTATGTTTTTAAGGTTCTACTAGGCTTAGATAAGGAAGTTGTACAAGAAAAATCAAGCAAAAACATAAAAAAGTGTGTTTTTTATGTTTTGAAAAAGTAGGTTTCGAACAGGAGGAGAATTAGTCCATTCTGAAGGAGGCGAATTAGCAAGGCGAATTAGTAAGGCAAATTAGCAATTTTCCTTTGGAAGGCGAATTAGCAATTTTCCTTTGGAAGGCGAATAAGCAAGGCGAATAAGCAAGGCGATTTAGCAAGGCGAATTGGCAAGGCAAATTTAGCAAGGCGAATTAGCAAGGTGAATTAGCAAGGAGAATTAATCCATTTCTTCAGGAGGAGAATTAATCCATTTCTCTATGAGGAGAATTAATCCATTTCTTCAGGAGGAGAATTAATCCATTTCTTCAGGAGGAGAACTAATCCATTCTATTAGGAGGCGATTTAATCATTTTTACAACAACAGAAACCACAACACAATCACTTCAAAAACTTAAGATTCATTATCCATTCATAACAAACATCAATATGTCAAATACCAATAACACAAGGAAAACTCAAACATCAAATAATCTTCACGATGCCATCATGGAAGCAGGAGGTAAATACCGTCCACCAATGTTAGCACCGGGTAATTACGTTCAGTGGAAATCCAGAATCAAGAGCTACATCGACACTAAACCTAACAATGAACTCATCCACTATTGTCTCCAGAATCCACCCTACAAATTTAAATGGACTGAGAAGACTGTTCCAGTTGCAGAAGGTAGTTCTGAAACCACTACAGAAGGGTACATGGGGAACTATAAGAATGTTTCATAAGACATACGGGATCAACTGAATGCTAAAGCTGAAGCGGTTCAAATAATTATCACAGGGATAGATAACGATATCTACTCCACAGTTGATGCTTGTCCAAATGCATGTGAAATGTGGAAAGCAATTGAAAGATTGAAACAGGGTGAATCAATAAATGTTCAAGATCTTGAAACCAATTTATATTGGGAGTTTAGAAAATTCACATCACGGGATGGTGAATCACTTGAATCGTATTACTCAAGGTTTTACAAGATGATGAATGAGCTTGTCAGAAATCAGTGTGATGTTATAAATCATCTAGTGAATGTTCAGTTCTTACTTTAACTACAACCAGAATGGCAAAGGTTTGTGACACTAGTTAAGTAGAGTCAAGAGCTGAAGACTGTCTCTGTAAAACCTAAAATGACATTCTGTGAAGGCAACACCAGATTGAAGTCAATGATGATAAGAGCTGAAAGACTTGGCATCGTACTGCTAATCCACTTGCACCTTGTTGCTCACTACAAACCAGTTTTCCTCATCAAAACCATCCTACTCAAAACACTCAATATTCCTCCAACAGATCGCAACAGTCTACCAGAAACAGAGGAAAAGCAATTGTTACCTCTTCTGCTCCTACTTATGATCCAGAACCTGCAACGGTTACTGATGATGAGGAAATGTCAAAGGAGAAGGAGATTGACAAACTCATGGCTTTAATTTCCCTCTCGTTCAAGAAAAATCTAACAAAACCTTACCAACATCAACTTCAGATCTTTCTCAAACACCTGTCGAGTTAATCAAGACAATTCTCCAAGAATCAACAGCAGGAATGGGTATGTAATCATGAATGGAGGGCAAGTAAATGTTGTGAGGCTAGGGAAAATGTAGGCACTCCGGATTAGTGCTAAAGTCTGGGATCAGTGTTTTATAATTGCAAGGAATATGGGCATGTATCAAGGGAATGTCAGAAACCAAAAAGAGTAAAGGATGCAGCTTATCACAAGGAAAAGATGTTATTGTGTAAACAAGTGGAAGCTGGGGTTCAGTTGAATGCAGAACAAGCCGACTGGAAGGATGATACTGATGATGAGTCTGAAGAACAGGAATTGGAAGCACATTATATGTACATGGCACAGATTCAAGAGGTTACTCCAGTTTCAGTTGACATTCTGGGCATTCTTTTGATGATGAGCCAATGCATTAGGTACAAATACAATAATGGACATCTATAAGTGTTTGCCATGGAAATAAACATCCTGGGCAACCTGAATCTAGTAAGGGACATAATCTGGCAGAAAATGTGACAACCAAATATCACTTTTGATTCATCGGATATATGTTATGATATGAGCTACAGGATGACAGGATGAAACTGTAGATCTTGATCCAAGAACGTGATTTGCTTGTTCTTTAATTCGAAACTAATAATGTGAAATGATGAAAGCAAAAAACGATAGTAAATTTTTGGAGATATCAAAAAGGAGTTAGTGATAAATTAATGGTGAAAATTGAGGATTTCAAAACTAAAAATAAAAGATGAGAATCATAAAATAAAAAAATTTAAAGAGCAAACAATGAACTGTCCAAGACTAATCAGTTTAATTTAATGACATTAAGAAGTTCCAAGCGGGATACTTGTTATGTATAAGGATGTGAATTATGCGTAAAGTGGAAAATTGATTTGTGCAAATGCCTAAAAGGGGATTGATGTCATACAAACGATTTTGCAAAATCATCTAATGCATATTACTCAACAAATAAATGATTTAAATATACGATTTAGGATATGTAAAAAGAGCTTTGTGCCACATTCAAGAAACCATCTCCATAATGATCACAAGCAAAAGAGGTCAGACTAAGCTTTACAAAACTCGGTGAAGACAAGGAATTTGTAAAAGTCATTGCTTTAGAAACAAAATCAAGTTTTGAAATGATATTTGTATATAAAACCGGCCAATTTTTTCGTGTTCTAACATTGAATATGCTAAATCGCAATTGTAAAACGAGTTTTGTAAAACCTGAGTTCCACAAGAAACCTCACACGAGCGAATTCCTCGTCTGTATGATTTAGGTTGTACATTGTATCTTGCGTTAATGTTAGCCCCCTGATTCTGATGACAATTGTCTTGAAAAAGAAAGTCGATCAAAATTATTTAGCGATCTAATCTGGAACGTTGATTTGCTCAATGAATATATTCTTTATGGATTTTTTTGTTCCACAACGAGGAAAAGTCGGTCTGCGCAACACATTTTCACAAAACGTCAATGATGAGTAAAAACCATATTCTTAATTATGAATATTTCAAGAGTCTTTTAGTAAACAACCAACTTTGTTAGAGAAACGAATATATGAATCCATTCCTTGGTTAAAATATAGTGTCAATGCTCTAAAGAACTTTTCAGATTTAAAAAGTGTGTTGGTCTCATTATTGATGGAGTGGAACGTTGCAAACAAAACAATCGCCACATGGACAGTATTTTGGTAACATCGTACCTATTCATTCAAACACAATTGAAGGAAATCTTGGCCCCAAATTAGTAGAATCAATGTGGATTTGAAAGATTTCACTTGTGTTTGAAAGAGGAAAATGGTTGCTGATTTGAAATATGGTTTAATTCTCTGAAGATTGAGGTTGATAATCTTAAGTCTCAATGGAAAAACTAAAAAAACCCAGTTATTGAATGAAATCTTTATTTTAGATTCCGTACTTTCAAGGGATTATTACTATGCTGATCACTGAATGCGAGACTTGGAATATACACAGATTTAGATGAATTCATGATTTGCTATCGTGATTTACGGACGAAACCTTGCAAAAATGTGAACGTCTTGAAAAAGAGCTTTCAATGAGTAGAAAAATATCAATGAGTTTTGTCACTTCAGTAATGCGATTAATCTTGAACTTGATTTAAACAGTGATAAAGAAAGATAAAAATGACCAAATCCTTTCAAAGAAATCAATCAATACGTATTTCTTGAAAGAACTGTGAACAGTATTGTTGAAATTCAAGATTGAAAGCTCAATTACATACAAAGGAATTGCAATAGTGAGTTGAAAAAACTTCTTAAGAAATGATGATAAGGAAAATCTGTGGAAAACTTAGTTTGATAAAATCATTCTGGCTTCATTCGACATCCGATATGCTTTTAAAAAGTCAAAGAAATCCATTTTAGTAACACAGCTATCTTTTCAGTCTCTTGCAAAGAAAGATTTCTCAAGTCAAAGCAATTACACACAAAATGTGTTAATGATTTTTCAAAATCCGAGTCACTGAACATATTTTACTCGATTAGTTGCCATTTGTCTAGAACACAAATGTGTTTGCACCAGAAGTATAAAGTGCACACAAATTCTTACCTCTGACAGAAAACCCTCAGTTGGCATCAAGACATAGGAAACATAAAACAAAGCCTTTTCTAGTCGTCTTTCTCTACAAGAATAATTTCCATACTAGTTGTTAGCAGACCACAGCTTAAGTGCAATCATATGGAAGATTGAGTCTTGGCTCTAAACAATAGTCAAGGGAAAAGCTAAGGAAGTAGAAGACCACCGTAGGAATTTTGAAGTTTTCTAATAATAAACGTCTGTAATGCTTCGTGTAATGACAGTTTTGGTATGCTATGACCTCGAATGTTAACTGTGTCTGTGTACTTGTGGAAAAATGTGTTTAAAAAAACTTGAATGAAATCATGATTTGTTGTGTTTTAATTATATCAATGGCTTGTGGATTCATAGGACTAGAAACAATGGCTTGATTTTGTGCTCATTAGTACTAGAAAACCAAGCAGAATGTGAACAAATTCGTGCAAACATCCAGTAGAAAAAACGTTGCAACGACTCCACTGTCAAGAAATCCAGAAAACATAACTAGGGATGTTATTATGAGCAAGTTATAAGACATGCTGTTGGTGGTATCCTAAGTATCTTCTACACGGGTATAATTGGGAAAACATAAAGTTTCAAAAGAAATGTTAAACACAAAACATTTGTTTGCCTCTAGGTAATGCATCTAGAACTGCTAATATTTTGGAACATAAGATCTAGGTGTTCCTCTGTGTCCAATACTCACTTGTCTGCTTTTCTTGTGCTGCTCGGTAGAGAATCATTCTATTTATCATCGGAATCTGGGTGACTCAAAACAATATGAGGAAATCTTCAAACTTTAACAAATTTTGTGGAGGAATTTTCTGGGACGGTCAAGTTTGGAAATGATTCAAATTGGCACCAATTCTTGGTATGGAGATTCTGGTTTCAAGGACGTTACTTATCTAAAGGGTTTATTACGTCGAAGGGTTAATCACAATTTTTATTCTCCGTTGGTCAATTCTGTGATGGCGGGATTGGAAGTTGCTTTTCGAAGTCTACTTGTTTATATCAGTGATTTGAAGGGGAATATGATCTTCTTACAGGTTCTTTCGTTGGCACAGATTTGTATTCCATTTCTTCTGACAAGACTTCAACAACTCCCAATCCAATTTTTGCTTAATGGCTAAAAAGCAACAACGTTCTCAAGCATGGGTATGCTATCGTCGGTCTTTCCTCATATAAACTTCGACACCATCAACTTGCTTTCAAAGATTAATATCTGTTGTGATGCTTCCAAAGTGATGAATTCCGTCAAAGATCATCTAGTGTTCTTCTTGTGAGTGGGGAAAGCAAAGAAAGTTATTTTCACCTATAAGATACCTCGAGCTCAAAAAGACGATTGCATCTTCTATCATGGACTTATGTGGTCCATATGAGGGTTACGGAAAGCATTAATGGAAAGAATATGTTCTCTGTTAATTTTTTTTTTTATTCGTTGATGACTCACTCTCGTATACTTGGACTCCACTCTTGACGGTCAAAGACGAAACTCATGGTGTTCTCATTGATTTCCTCACACTGTCCAAGAGGCACTTTCATGCTCAATTTAAAAACACGTCTGAATTTACAAAGGCACAGAATTTCTTATTTATAAAACTCTTCATGCTTACTTTGCAAAGAGGGTAAATAAGACACGATAGTCAACTGCTCGAACACCTGAAACAAAACGGCGTTGTCGAATGACGGAACCGTTCTCTTGTTGAGGCTGCTCGACTATGCTAAGCGCGCTAACAGTTCCGTTGTTCTTTGGGATTGAAGCATTTGCAACAGCTATGCTTTACTCAAAAACGTTATTGTAATTCCTCGAACTTAGAAAACACCTTACCATTTCATTCAATGCCCGAAAAACCGTCAGTCAATTTCTTTCACATCTTTGGTTCTCTTGTTACATCGTCTGAGATAGGTAAATCTGATAAAATAAAGGAAAAGGTGAATGCACTGTATTTTTGTTGGGAATTTACTCAGTCAAAGGCTTACAGGGTATTTAACAAGAGAACAAGAATGGATAGTTGAAAACATTTCTTGATAACTTTGACGATATTGCCACAGATGGCGCAGTTCACGTCAGTTTGGACCGTGTCTACAATGTTCAACAACAGTACTTGAACATGACTGTTTTAAGTCCGGTCCAAAAGTCAAAGAAAAATGTTCTCAAGTTGCTGAGACAGTAACAACGTCAAATGAGCTGGAATTGCTATATAGTCCGATGTTTAGTGAATTAATCAATGGAAATTCTCATGTTGTGTCAAAGTCTTCCGCTGTACATGCTGCTGATAATCCTGATAAATGTCAACAACATAACACAACTCACACCTCTACAACAACCGATGTTGCAGATCCATTTCCATTGAACTTTCATTCACACTTCTAAACTCCCAACTCAAATACCAACTGTCTACTGCAACCTTGGAAACCATTAATCAGCAGAAAAAACCAAATGCGAAAATTGCACAATTTGACGGACGATGAATTTATCTACATATTCAGTACAACTAGGTTACAAGATCAAGGGGAGAATGTCTCGTTCATGTTGATTCGTCAACAGCATTACTTTCTATAACACATTCCTTCTGCACAAGTTGGGACAAAAGATCATCCATTAGAAACAAAGTCTTTGGAAATCCTTCTCAATCAGTTAGACAAGACGTCAGCTAGAACAGGGATGGGAGATGTGTATGTTCGCACTCACAGTGAGTCGAACCGAACAAAGAACTTCAAAGAAGCCTTGGCTGTTTTCTGATGGATTGAATCAATGCAGAAGAACTTCATCACGTTTGATCGTCTAGATGCTATGGGTTTAGTAGACAGCAATTTTGCAAAAAATGTCATTAATTAAATGTGGTCTGAAAAAAACAAACGTGATGAAGAAAATACTGTCATTCGCAACAAATCTCGTCTTGTGGCTAAGGGATATGCTCAAAAGGAAGGAATTGATTTTGAAGAGTCATTTGCACCAGTTGCTAGGTTGGAAGCTGTACGATTGTTCATTGCGTATGCTGCACATAAATCATTTACAGTGTACCAAATGGACGTTAAAACAGCATTTCTTTACGGACCTCTAATTGGAAGACAGTGTACGTTAAACCATACAGATGGATTTGTTGACCCATTATCATCCTGAAAAAGTTTACCGTCTCAAGAAAAGCATGATTATGGTCTAACAAGCACCTAAGAGCGTAGGTTCTGATGAACTCTCCAAAGTCCTGGTATCCGAAGTTTCTCAAATGTTCAATTGAATCCAACTTCTGTCATAAACTAAACATAGGGAAGACATATTGCTTGTGCAAATTTACGTTGATGACATAATTTTTGGTTCTACGAACCCAAAACTTTCAAAACGATTTGGAAAACTAATGCACAGCAAGTTTGATATGTCTATGATGGGGGAGCTGAAATTCTTTTTAGGAATTCAGATCCACCAATCCCCTCGTGGTATCTTCATAAACCAAGCTAAGTATGCTCAAGAGATACTTAAAAAGCATGGTATGACCTCATGTGATAGCATTGGTACTCCAATGGCTACAAAACACCTTGATGCTGACTTGAGTGGTACTCTGGTCGACCAAACGAAATATCGTAGTATGGTTGGAGCACTCATGTACTTAACAGCAAGTAGACCAGATATTGTACATGCAACATGTTATTGTGCTCGCTATCAAGCGAAACCGACTGAGAAACATCTCACTGCGGTTAAACGGATCTTTCGCTACCTTAAAGACTCCATTAACATGGGTCTCTGGTATCCGAAGGACACCGGTTTTGAACTAACTGCTTTTTCAGATTCGGATCATGCGGGATGTCTCGATTCACGTAAGAGCACATCTGGTGGCATACAATTTCTAGGTGGTGATAAGTTAGTCAGCTGGTCATCCAAAAAGCAGGACTGCACTTCAATGTCTTCAGCAGAAGCCGAGTATGTGTCTTTATCTGCGTGCTGCGCACAAGTTCTATGGAGAAGACACACTTACATATTTTGGCTTCCCTTTGATAAAATACCTATGTATTGTGACTCAAAGGCAGCCATAGCCATCTCGTGCAATCCAGTAACTGCATTCCAGTACCAAGCACAACGATGTCAGATATCATTCATAAAGGACAGGTTGAAAATGGGTTTTGTTGAATTATTCTTTGTCGGAATGGACAACCAGTTGCTGACTTGTTTTACTAAAGCTTTATCGGAAGATAGGTTTAAGTTCTTGTCAGACGAAAACTCGGTGTGAGATGTTTGACTCCAGAGGAACTGGAGGCTCTGGGGCAATATGAATCTGCTGATTCCATCAATACATTCAATTTGTAAATATTTTTATTCTATCTTTATTTTTTATTTATAATTTATACAATTTTCAAAAAAAAAAAAAAAAAAAAAAAAAAAAAAAAAACAAAAAAAAAAAAAAAAAAAAAAAATCCAAAAAGAATCTTCTCGACATTGTCTTCTTGGAAATCGATTACATTTACGTGTTTTGATTGTCGTATTAACATTGACACGGTGTGTAATATGAGTTCGAGCGAGAGTTTTCAAAGCTTTCAAACATGTCATTTCTAATTTTTGTCTCATTGACTTATGACATTTCAGTGCTTAACTCGGTCTCGAATGTAACAGGGAAGTGTCCGCCTCAGATGCGCTTACTCTAAATAGAAGAGAAGTCTTCTATCTTTGTTTTTAAAATCGTTGGAACAATTTTTTCAAAAAGAACTTTCAATGTCAATTTGTCTACATTATTATTTTGTGGTGTTTTTTCCATAAAAAGTGGTATTTGTTAATTTGTGTGCTTCAACACTCCATTCCTCGATTAATTTTCAATGAATGGTAGTTCGAAGAATGTCTTTTTATTATGAATCAATTTCTGAGGGGGGGCTTTTTATAACAAAGCCTTTTTAATGGTTGGATTACATCTATCAATGTCCATTTCTTTATGTATCAAACACATTTTGTGAAATTAAAATGTTTTTTGGAAACTAATGTCAATTAATAATATACATTGTTCACTAAGGCATCTCACTCCGTCTTCAACATTTTGTATGGTGTGATTTAAATTTTTCATTCCAATGTCATTTTTTATAATTTTTGGTTTATCCCACAATATACTGGTTGAAGGGGAAGCTGGGTTTTTGGAATCTGAATTCATGCAATATCGTTGGTATAATTTTCTACCCATTGAAATATTTCATGTCAATGTTTAATCTATTGTATTTCAAATACTAAAGTGTTTTATTATTTTAAAATAAGGGGAGAAAATGTGATTAAAATATGATATAGAAGAATGTGATCTTTAAGACTTAAGTGCAACTCTTTCCTTCATGTGCCACCCCTAAACAATTTCGAATCTCGACAGCACAATTGTGTAGGGGGGTAGGTAGTATTTGAAAATAACAATGTCAGGAAAAATGGTTTTATGGTTAGATCTCTAAACCCAACAACCTATTAATTTCACGACGATTCTAAAGTCTATAGGAGACTTAGGTTAGGATAAGTTCCTTCGATTCCAACCAGAATCGGAGGGAAATCTTCCTAAGACACTCATAGTTAGAAATAACAGTCCTTAGGTATGATTGGAGAAGAATGTGAATAAGGGAAAAATGCAGACTAAGATTGAGCTAACACTGGAACAATCACAACAAGGTGTTAGTAATGACGTCTTGGTAAGCATTGAAGGGGTTGAAGAATGAAAAAGAAATGTATGGATAAAGGGTGAAAAGAAATAAGCCCTCCTTACACCTTAGGCAGCAACCGGGTCAATACATAATCTATCAAAATCACAATGGATGATTGTTGATATTGAAGACGGACATCATGGACCAGTTGATGAATGCACAACCCTTCCCAGCCATTCGGGTTTCTCTCAAAGAAATCTTGTCTCATTTGTCAAGGAGCTACACACGTTATCTTTTCGACATATCATCCGAGATTGTTGAATATTGAAATAGGTGGACAGTCTGCTCCAGCCTTGATTACTAAAACCAAAAGTGCACAAATAGAGTTTAGAGCCAAGAAGAGATCCCAAGTATAAATCTCATTTAGGACTACTATGTCAAAATACACTTGGTGAACACCATAAAGTTCACAAAAGGGGTTTGTAAAAAAGAGTCTACGCTAGATCCTTGAGACTCTTGCCAGAACTTCTGAGTGATATTCAAAAGTATCACAGGAAGATGGAAATCATGCTTGAGCCAACATCAAACAAGCTCTTGGTAGGTGACTTGCAAGATTCTATATGAAATCAAAGCTTGTGATAACTGGATATCATATTGGTCCAATAATGAATTGACGGACTTAATCAGAAAGTTAGTAACTTTTGATTTTACTTCTTTCAGTGATTGTTGTCTGCTTTTTTAAGACGTTCCGGTGCGTATGAGCAACTAGCAAGCATGGTGAATCTAATTACATCTGTGTTAGAAAGATCCTACGCTTGTAGCTGGAATCCCTCTCAAGGAGATTCTTTGAAATCTTTTTTTTTAATACATGATCACAGGTATAGTAATTATACTATAATAGGGTATCCGGAGGTTAATGCAACCGAAGTCAAGATGAATGACAAAGCATATTTCATCTTTTATTGCTAACTTTCTTATTAAGAGTTTATGACGACGGTGTTGCAGCCTCTTTCCAGCGAATTTTAGTCGGATTCATTATAAACCACATGCTCATACTCAAGCTTTCAAGTCAATCGTTTCAACATCAAGATAGTCAGATTCTAATTTTTCCCCACTTATCAAAGAGCATCAAAGTAAAATATATAAAGATCATCTATTGGGGAGATTGTTAGTACTTATAATCATTTATGTCAACAGAATTGTTAACAAAGTGATGGGAGCAGTTGGTCAAGGCACATGTTGATCAAGATAGTAAATTAGATGATTCAATGTCAAGGAGATGATGCAAGATACGATCTCAAAGAACTCAAAGTCAAAGATAAAGTTCAAGATCAAGATCACAAAGCATGAATGATCAAAGCCATTACAAACAAGACAAGACCAAAACAAGGCAAAGCATAAACGTCAAAAGTCATATCTTCAACGTCATCGGTAGTACGGAGGAGTTTGAAGAAAGAGACCTCAACATTGGGGGAGATTGTTAGCCTTAATTTTATATAAGTCGAACAAGAATGTTATCGGTCTTATTAGTCGTAATTAGTCTTGTTAAGTAATAGGCTAGTCGGGTTCAACGGGCTTGGTTTTGTAAAATCTATATGTCGTGTTGCGGGCTCAAAGCCCAAGTTTAGCCAAGCCCGGCCCAAGTAGAAAAGCCCTCAAGCCACTTATGGCTCAAGGGTATAAATAGAACCCTCTCCACACATGGAGAGGGTGTTGGTTACTTTTCATCTCTTGTAACTCACCACTCTCTACAATCTAATTTTCTTTCTTTATTTCTCTCTCTAAGATTCTATCTTATTTTCTAGCAATTTGGTAAAGATTAGTGTTGTATAATGGATTAACAAGTGGGATAACAGTTTCTCTGATTTTAAAGATAAAGCGCACTGAAGCATACACCTTTCTTTATTTAAGGAACGGGGCCTAAAGTGTTATCTGCAGACGCCATTAAACTTTGAAGAACGAGGCTTGAACCGTTTTGTTTAAACGTCATTTATTTATGTGCATCAGATTTGAATCCCTTGAACCACTGGTTTATGAGATATCAGTCTTTTCGACAACCAAACTTTGAGTCTTTCCTTATTAGGATTGAAAGATGTACATGTACTTAGGTTAAGAGTACCTGCACTGACATTAAGAGTTTGATCGCATGCATATGGGTTAGTGATATCTTCATTTGAACCATTTGAGGGTTCACCATCAACCTTAGTTGTGCTATCGATGAACATCTTTCCAGTAGGTATCCACCTAAGACCAACAAGCTTGAAAATTCTACCCGTCGGTATCCACCTAAGACAAGATCTAGGAGTTCTTTGGTTTCTCATGCTCAGCGAGACTTGTGAGGAGAAAACTTTGTCGTTATAGCAATTCTGCCTTACCAGGTTTCTGAGTATGACTCTTTGGTTTTACGGGTTTGTTGTTGTTTCTAGTCTTAGGGGATATAACCTTACGTGAATTCACTGCATTAAGGAGTTTTGTTATACAAGCATCATGATTTGCATTAAAGACACATTTATGACATTTTATAGAACAAAAGAAATGTTTAGAATCTGAAAAAGAACTAGAATTCCTAGAGTGATTTGCTTTGGGCACAACCGTAATTGTTACGCAACTACTCTTAGATATAGGCAAACTCCTAGATGTTTGATTCGTTCTCTTAGGGTTTGGAGTACTACCATTAGCAGTGTTTTGTAATCTAGCAGAAGGCATCACACTAGGTTTTGAATTCCTATTTCTTTCTTGTGTCTTTTTCCTAGCTTCCTCTAGATAGTGATATGAAGCCTATCATTTGAAACCATAAGATTCTTCTTGACTATTCCTAGATGAGCCAAGTGCAATCACGTGATGAGGTTTTGCAAGCACACATTCTCGAACTTTAGGTAAATGATGAAGAGTGACTGGTTTTGAAAAAACGTTATTCAAATCAACTTGGGAGGCAAACCATGGTTTTGAAAAGTTAGGTCGTTCAGATTTAAACGCATTCGGTTGTCTAACAGCTGATTGGTTTCTAAGTGGTTGTAAAACCGGTTTCCCCAAGATTGATGGTTTGGCAAACTTAGTATCCACGCTATTTCATTTTAACTTTCTTAATTCATTTTTTAATGCTGTATTTGCAAAAACCTTTTCCTGAATCTGAGCTTTTAAATCAACATTTTTGACAGACTTTTGATTAATTTGAGAAATTAAAGAGTCACTATTGTCTTTATTCTAAACGCATGTCTTTTTAATTGAATCATAAAGTTCTTTGTAAGTTTGTTTCAAATGTTCATTTTCTTTATGTAATTGCTCATTTACTGCAAGTAATTTAGCCACACTGTGTTCTAATTCGATGTTAATAGTTTCAATTACATCTATATCATTTTTAACTTTGGCTTCTTACTTTACATTCTTCACACCTTATTATTGATTCTTTCAAGTGCAATTAGTGTGAGGGGGGTCAAGTTGCAAATTAGCGTAGTTTTGGCCTGTAGCTGAGCTTTCAAATTATTTATCTCAAAAAATTCACGAAACTTAGGAGAGTCCTGATTCTTACATGGTTTGTTACTTTGAAAACTTTCTTCCTTTTGTTGCATTGAGATTTCAAGTGAAATACAATGTTTTTCAAGTTGTAAAAACCTGTTTGAAAGTTCATTATAAACTTTTTTTTCAACCATATCATTTGTTTTGAGAAACTTAGCCTTAAGCAAAGGACTTTTTACTTGATCACGTTCAGCATCCTGGTCAATCTCTCCTCCCCTATGACTCATATTTGTTGAATCAGGAATGGTATTGCTATCAACCTTTTCCAACAGATATGTGTCATAACTTGGTTCAGATTGATCAGTATGCTGTTGTTCATTAGCAAGGACATTATGTTGAGCAGTCAAATGTACCTCAGCAGATGGCACTTGGTCATTTACTGGTCTGATATCTGCATTCACAACATGTGTGATATAAGTCCCTGAACTGCTGCTTGTAATATGCTTATCTGACTTTGTCCCACTGCATTCAGTAACAACTAAACTAGCATCCAATGCTTTACTCAAAACAACCTTACTCTCTCTTGACTGCATCTGTTTTTCATTTATCCTTCTATCATACTGTCTTTTATGACGTGTTCTTTCAGCAACAGACTTCTAAACATTACCCATGTGTAGAAGTAGTGTTTCTCTAAACTGTTTAACTTTGATTCCAGTGTATTCAGCAAAAAGCTTTTCTGCCATTTCACTGTCATAATCCAAGAAGTACTGCCAATCGATGAACTTCTGAAACTGATTGTTGAGCACCCAAAATGCAGTCGTGGATTTATCTTCTTGGAATTCATCTTTGTCAAGCTGATTTTGTAATTGATCTACGTTAAGGAACATCGTACTTATGAAAGTCTCATTATCTTAACCAAAGAGTGTTATGAATGCACGTTCGGATACTCTCCTGGATTTTGATTCATCGTATGAAAGAACTTGTAGAAATGAATGAAGTAGCTGAAAAGATGTCATGCAACTTTCCTTTGCATTGTCTTGCAATTGTTGCAACTGATGCAACTCTCTCTCTTGTGAATTCGAATTCAAAGATTCCATTTTAATTTGATGTGTGAAATGAAATTAAGGATCTTAAGTAGATTAAGTAATGTTGTTCTGGTTTGTTGATGAAAATCTAGATCACGGGATTTTACAAGTCTTGATTAAACCGAAAAAAACACGTGAGTATTTTGCGGGATTTTACTAAATCAAGAAGAAACCGTGAAAATAGAATTGTTGTTGGTGAAATCGTTGTTGTATTTTAAGTACTTGAGCTTTTGTTAACAATTGATGAGTTAAAAGGACTAATGGTTACCACACTTTCAACTTGCACTCATGACTTTCTCATCTTCAAGTTCTAACTCAGAGGTATCCAATGATTCTATTTGTTCAAAATCTTGTTTGGAAACTGTTGAACTTCTTAAATCTCAAAATGATCAACTATTAAAAGATTTAAAGAAATCTGAGCTAATGGTTCTAGCTTATAAGACAGGTTTAGAGTCTGTGGAAGAAAAACTTAAAGTTTATAAAGCAAATGAGTACTATTATTTACAGATATTAAAGGGCTAAAATTTTGAAAATTCCACAAAGGGAAATAACTATTAAGAGTCTTTAGGAAAATAGCTATAGACATAGTATTCAAAAGGAAAAAGATGGCATTCAACTAATGTAGATAAAAATTTGAATAAGCATCTAAAAAGTTTAAACAAGCTCATTGATGTCCCAGATAGATGAAAATTGCAAGAAAGGTTTAGGCAAAGAAAATTATAAAGCAGCTTCCACCTCCCTACAAAGAAATTTCAAGCACCAACACCTGACTTGTCTTTTAATAGTTTAGATTAGTTGTTATAATGAAGCATGTTAGCTGAGAACTGTAAAGCTATGTCTAGTGAAGAAGAGCCTAAGGTAGTTAGGAAGAATGATGATGCCCCATGTATTGAAGAATGGGTGTCAGATGATGAGGAAGAGGATGTGTCTCAGCCTAAAACTGAAAAGAAAACAGTTAGGCCTAGTATTGTTAAGAATGAGTTTGTCAAATCTAAACAACAAGAAAAAACAACCTGATGAAAACAAGTTAAACAAGTTTAAGCAACCGTAGAACAAAACACTCACAATCCAAGAGGCAATCAAATAAATTGGAACAATATGAGGTATCAAAAACTAAGAAGCAATTTTGAGATGTTTAATAAGGCCTGCTATGTGTGTGGAAGCTTTGATCATTTACAAGTTGATTGCAATTACCATCAAAAACAGTTTCAAAATCAAATGGATGGTAAAAACCTGTTTGAACAATGCATCACAAGAGATGAATCATCAAAACTTTGCTAAAAAGACTCACCCCTGTGCAAAAAAGAACTTAGTTCCAAGAGCAGTACTAATAAATTCTGGTTTAGTATCAGTTAATACTGCTAGACAAGTTAATGTTGCTCACTCAAAAACAATAGTGTATACTGCTAGACCAATGTCATATATTTCTAAAACATCACATTCAACTGTTAAGAGGCCCATTCATAAGAACACATCATTAAAAAACAGTAATATTAATCAAAGGGTTAATACTGTTAGAGTAAAAATGTTAATATACTTAGCCAAAATAGTAGTTGATGCTGTTAAGGGTAAATAAATTTAAATGCAGTTAAGGCCTCACATTTTGGATTTAGAAACCAAAGCATTAAGTTTTAGAGCATGTTTCTAAACACAACAGTGCATCAATCACCCTAAAAAAGTTTAATTATGTTGATGCACAAGGCAAATCCAAGTCAGTGATGGCTTGGGTCCCCAAAAGAAACTGATTTTCCTATCTAATATGCAGGGCAATCCACAAATGGATTTACAGGATCAAGGAGTAATTGATAGTGGATGCTCAAGGCACATAACAGGGAACATGTCCTATCTTACAGACTATAAAGAGATAGATATATGATATGTTGCTTTTGGAGGGAACCCCAAATGAGGGAAAATCACAGGAAAATGTACCATTAAAACAGGTAATCTAGATTTTGAAAATGTGTGATTTTTTGAGAGAGTATAAAGTTTAATCTCTTTAGTGTCCTCACCAATGTGTGGTGAATAAAAAAAGAATATTGTTCTTTTATAATGACACTGAAGTGTATTGATTTAATCTCCAAACTTTAAGTTTAATTGACTGAAAGTCAAGGTTTTACTTAAAGTTCCTAGAAAAAAACAATATGTATAGTGTTGATATAAAGAATATTAGTTTCCTAAAGGAGGTTTAACTTGCCTTTTTGCAAAAGCCCACATCTGATGATCAAAACCATTGGCATAGAAAGGCTAGGTTCCTTAAATTTTAAAAACATGAATAAATTGGGTTAAGGGAAATCTTTTAGAAGTTTACCATTCCAAACTTTGTAGAAAAGATTAAACCTGTAATGCGTTGTCAAAAAGAAAGCAGCCCAGAGGCCTCATGTAAGACCAAAACAGAGAACATTAATTAGTCTCCTTACAATTGAATATATGTGACTTAATTGGTCCAACAATTGTAAAAAGCCTTAAGAAAGAGCTTCATGAGAAAGGCCTCAGTTGTCATAGAATGATTATTAGTAGGATTACATGTTGTTTTTTATTTCTACTACTAAGGATGGAGACTAGTGCATATCTTAAGTCCTTTATAACTAGGATAGAAAATCTAGTAGATCACAAGGTTAAGGTGATTAGATGTGATAATGGAACTGAGTTCAAAAACAGAGAAATTGTAAAACCCTAAAATCAGAACAAGTGCAAAATTACCAAAATGCCCCTAATGTCAAAAAATTAATAAAAGCATGAATGAAAATTCCAATTCAATGTATAAATTAAAGTTACGATCATGTGACAATTATAAAATTTATTATAAGATTATAATTTCAATTATAATAATGGCAAGAAAAATAATAAAAAATTTATAAATGTCTTTATTAAAGCCAAAATTATGTATTTATATACTTATACAATTAATTTAAATATTTTAAAACAAGGATAATATGAAGATAATTTTATTTAATAATAAAAATCAGATTTAAGCCCATTCAAAACCCAAAATCTTGGCACTCCTCTTTAGTATATCTTTTATATACACTTTTTCATTTTTAAATTTCTTAAAACCATTTCCGAAACCCTAAACAATTTAAGTGGCGGCACCATATTTTTTTTCAAGGCAAGGAACGATTTTTCTAGGGTTTCTTATGGATGAGCAAGGGAAGCAGGAAAATTGCAGGTTCTTGGGGTTAAGTTTGATTTAGATTTATGGTACTCAAATGACTCGAAATCCATCATAAATTCATAAAATCCATCACAATTGCAAAGGTATTTTATAACTCAGTTTCATCAAATTAAATCAGTATGTTCATGAGAAAAATTATTAGCATGAATCTAGTGGTCGAATTAGATTAATCATGTTCTAAACCTAATTATTTTTAGCAAGGGTAAATGAAATCGGCATTTAAAATAATTGTTACCACGATTTTAAATTTTTTCTCAGCTAGTATCTATCAAAGTATAAGTCTCAGCTAAAATCTAAATAAATTTTAAGAGGAACTCGAGAAATAAGTTTATATGTGGAATTTTCAATTTTTCTGCCAATTTTGAATTATAAAGAAAAAAAAAAAAAAAATAAAAAAAAAAAAAAAAAAAAAAATAAAAAAAAAAAAAAAAAAAAAATGAAAAAAAGAAAAAAAAAAAAAAAAAAAAAAGTAAAGAAAAAAGAAAGAAAAAAAAAAGGGAAAAAAAAAAAAAAAAAAAAAAGAAAAGAGAGAAATCAAAAGGAAACCGACTTAGGGTTAGGGATTATAGGTTTAATATTATTTATATTATCTTAACATAACAACACACACACCCCAAACCCCCCCCAACAAAATACAACAACACACTAAATACACCCCCCCCCCCCCGAATACGCGAAGGAGATTGTGAAATGATTTCTTAATAATTGTGGAAAAAAACAATTCCGTGGGTTTTGTGGATTAAATGCAATGCCGAATTAGGTATTTACAAGTAAAGGGACTATGTTTTTGTAATTTCTGAAACTTTTGTGCTGATATGCATGTTTAATATAATGTATATATTTTGGAGAGAAAATAAGTGGAAGTGTATAAATTGTCATTGAAAGATTGATATGGGAATAAAACAAGTTAATTATAATAATATATAATAATATCGTATTTTAATTTAAAACAGATGGACTAAAAGTGTAAGATAAAGAAAAGTACAATGGTATATCAGAATTAAAGTAATTAAGAATGAAATACCAAATTTTATATTAATAGAGTGGCTTGTTTTTGCAAAAATTGGATTAAAAAAAGATCATGTTTAATTAAATTAATACAAAAAGGACTAAATACGTAAATTTATGTAAGATCAAGAATTTGGATGTAAAAACAGAAATAGAAACCTGCTAAATAAGAAACTGCTATTTAATGAAACCTGCAGAAATATAATAAACCTGCATATATAGAAACCAGCTAATTTATAGGAAACCTCTATTTAAAGAAATCTACAATTTGTAGAAGGTCTATATTATGGGAATTTTTAATTTATGGAAACTTATTAAAACAGGAAAGTTACGTATTTAGGAAAGTTAATTAAGGAAAGTCTATGTATGGAAACTAACAATAATTAAGGAATCAGTGCTAATTTAGGAAAGTACCCAATATAACAATTAATACTATCATGAAACATATAAATCATGGAAAATGTTTAATCATGGACTTACTATCAAGGAATCATTGCTAAATATAGAAAGTTGCTAAAAAAGAAAGTTTGCTTAAAAATAGAAGAAGTTACTAAAAAATGAAAGATACCTTAATCTGACAATTAACTTTTCAAGTCCATTAACATGTAGAACACGGTGGAAGCATAGTATTTTACCATCTCTTTCATCCCACTCTCTTCCTTATCTTTGCTGGACTTAATTAACGGATTATCCGTCCTTTCAGTTAAGGACATTCATTCTTTCATGATTCATCCCCAGAACTGCTATAGCTTCCCCATTTTTTATGTCTTTTTTCCATGATCCCTTACATGTTGATTTCGATGAACTAATTCTATTGCCCCAGCAATATATAATAATGCATGACATGATTACATGACTACCACTAGTCATGGAGGTACATGACCGTTGACACATAGGCACCTGTTTCACGACACTTATCGCGTAGAGTAAGTGATTTTCACGCGGCCTCCCTTTTCATGTTACCAGATTTTATTTCATGATTTGGAGCCATATATTAAACAGGGGTCGTATGGGTGCAGGTCCTAGTTTACATGTTTACACTTCATGGTGATTGGTTGGTGTGTGCCTCTACATCCCATCACATTGGAGCTTATCCCTCCACCCATATTAATATAAGAGTCACCCCCTAGTACATGTTGAGTGCAAGCCCCTCTAATTATATGCATGTAATCACGACAAATAATTATGACATGTATGATTATATGAGCTCGTGGGCATTCCTTATTATTTATGTTTATACTATCTCATGACATCTTTGACTTCACGTTACCATGTTTTACTGTTTATTTCCTATTTCCTTCATGACGTATTCTCCAGGTTTCCTCATGACACTCATGATCTTTCCGCTGCTTTATACTTATTATCCAGGATTCATACTTATTACTTACATTGTTATATATCCGTTCACTGAAGGCGTTATGCCAGCCTGTATGTTCTTCTCTTTTCTATACGGCAGGTATCTTAGAAGAGAGATTGGGCTTGAGGAGAGTGTGTGCTTAGAGTGAACCATTTAGCTCCTTTCTTTTTATCGCCAACACTTTGATGTGCATACATATCTTGGACACATGTTGTAAGTCCTTTAGACTTCTTTTACGTTAATCATGTTGATCACATAATCTGGGATCCGATGTTTGATTCCGGCTTTTCCGACCTTGTTCTTTGTTATCATTTATGACTTTATGCCATTATTATCTTCGATATAGACACCATGATAATGACGTTTCCGTGCCTACTCCTGGAGTCGTGTTTGGGTCGATACAATTATGTTATCAGAGCTCAGGCTTTCGACCTGTATGGCACTGAAACTTGACCTGTGAGATTGGGTAGACATTAGTTTCCTTCAGAATCAACGTTTATCTCTGTCGCGTTTTGACCTTTTAACCGTTTAATCATTAAAACCCTTTTTGCAAATGTCAGATGGAGAGAACACTCGAACCGATGCTGAACTCCGCTGCGGCCGTTTCAGGCAGCCGTGGATGCCATGTCTCCCACAGATTCGCGACCAGTTCGCTAAGATTACCGCACTGGTGCTGTATACTTCGTGTAGTAATCCTCCACATTTCACATTTATACTTGGCTTGAGCCGCTATCAATAAGCATAAACCCCGTTCGTTCGATAAGAGCAGTAGCCCCTGTTGATGATGAGAAATGGATCCTCCATATAGAGTAAGTATCTTCGACGTGATGGAATTGAAATGATGCTTTTAAGACCAATTGGCTGTGATATACGTTTCGAGAGTGACGCATGGCTTGGTGGAAGCCTATAAGCATGCCAAGAGGAGAGATTGCGTGGTCCTTACTTTGACTCGGGCAGCTTTCAAAAGCTGTTCTTTCTTTTAGTTTTTCCCTCGAGCCGGAGCAAGAGCGCTTAAAGAGGGAGTACCATTCCATCCGCTAAAGGGCGAGTGAAAATAGTACTGAGTACATGCAGCGTTTCCTCCGCCTAGCTGGTTTTCTTGGACAGGCTGCAGTACAGCAGAAGAGCATGGGGGCGAAGAACTTTCGTGGGTCTTTAAAGTCAATCCTTTACCATGTCATGTTGTATACAGTTTACGTATGTTGCTCATGTTGCGGTATGCGCACGCAATTAGAAATCCTTCGTGACAGGGAAGTTATGAAGGACTGACCTATTCAGACAAGAGGTAAACTTTCAGTAATCAAATCTTTGAGACCTTATTCCATGATTTTAATCACCTTATCTTTATAATCAGAGTGCCACCCAATTATTCTTTCAGGCTCAAGAGTGGAAACCGTTAACACCCGACAGTCGACAGTGTAGTCACAGAGTCCACTATCAAGTGATGACCGACAGAGATCTGACAGGCAGGGATCTGACAGACAGAACGGTGGTAGTAACTACCGTAATAACAATAACAACAACCACTCTCGTGACAACAACATGAATTCTGGTGCTGGACGCGACCAAAGGAACAGAGGTCAGCAACCCCCGATCAACAACACGGCGTAAATCAATATTGAAAAACAAGTTTTTTATTCTCATATGTCTCAAAGTCAAGTCTCACGATCTATCACAATGAATCAGGTTTCCCAGCAGTCCAGGGTACCCTCTAGGTTATACTCACCCTGTTCAACAGTATGTGGACGTGACACCCAGGAGTAGTGTCGTCGTGTGCTGGTACATGCGTCAATGGTGGCCAGGCTGGTCATCTTCAGCGGGACAGCAAGAAGAACACCGGAGCTAGTTCGTCTGTCATGCGACAAGAAGCCAGACGCATCAGCCATGTCCCTTTGCACACTTACTCAGGATCAGCCGCCAATACTTCAGTACCAACACTGGGTGCATTATTTTATATTCGACGTGCATGTTTGTTTTATTTGATACGGGGCTGCGACACATTTCTGTGATATCAACCAAGTTTGCCTCATGTTAACTATGACACCTATATTACTTATCATGTATTAAGTAATATCCAGGCCCATGAAAGACACCACACGTGTTAACCTCTTATATATAGAATCTTCCGCTACAGTTTGGATGACAAGAATTCGTTCAGTTAATGCACTTCCCCTGGATAGTGTTTTGAATTTGACATAAATTCAGGGTATGGACTGGATTAGCAGCACACCGTGCTACGATTGACTGTCATTCCCGTTCGAGTTATATTCGGCGAATATTCAACGCACCTGAATTTATTTTTATACATGGTGTCCTTACCGAGGAAAATCTATGAAGAACATTTCCGCTTAAAAGCACGTACCTTACTATCGCATGGCTGATGAAGTTTTACAGGCTACCATTCATGACACGAAATTCTGACGTTTCGTTCTAGTTCAGATCAGCCGGATTGTTTCCGAATTTCAGGACGTATTTTCGAAGAAGCTTCCAGAATACCTCCTATTCGCGATGTTGAGTTTAACCATATGAGCTTATTGCCCGAGCTGAGCCAATCTCCAAAGCTCCTTATCGCATGGCACCGATTGAAGTTAAAAGAGTTGAAAGATCAGTTAACAGGAGTTTTTGGTAGCGAGGTTATTCGCCCGATGTGTATCAGCGAGCATGGGGTGTCACCAGTTCTGTTTGTCAAAAAGAAGGACGGTATGCATGAGATTATGTATCGACTACCGTAATTAGAACAAAAATCACCAATTCGTAATCGTTACCCCTTCCACGTATCGATTATTTATTTGATCAGCTTCAAGGGCGCTAAACATATTTCCCAAGATTGATTTACGATCTGTTACCATCAGTTACTGAAGTGAAAAGAGCAGTAAATTTTCCAAGACGTGCTTTTCGTCACTCGTATATGGTCATTAGAATTCTGGTAATGCCTTTTGGTCTCACGAGCTCCAGCAGTAAATTATGGACTTGATTAACCGAGTTTTTCATGAATTTCTGGAGATGTGCCAAGTTCACGTCATCGTGTTCAATGATGAAATCTTGTCTCTCTAAGTCTAAAGAAGAACACGAGGAGCATCTCCGCACTGTTCTACAGATTTTATCGACATGAGAAAATATAGCCAAGTTTTCCAAGTGCAATTTTTTTGGTTGAGTAAGGTGGTCATTTCAGGTACATATGTTTTCAGAGCAGAAGGAAGTTACTATGGATCCGGCCGAATTGTTGGAGGCTATCACCAAATGGCCCAAGACCGACGTCTGTGACTGAAGTACGGAGATTTCTTGTGATTAGCAGGTTATTATCGGCAGATTCGTATAGGGTTTCTCACTATTAGCCTATACCTCAGTACCCAAGCTTATTCGAAAAGGTGAGAAGTTTGTATGGAACTAAGAGCGAGAAAAGAGCTTTGAAGAGCTTAAGCAATGGTTTTTTTTTTGGTTTCCTCGCCTATTCTTACTCTCCCATCCTGTTTCAGGTGGATTATTAGATTTATACAGTTATGCTTCTAAAAGTTCTTGGGTGTGAGCTCGATGCAGCATGGAAAGTTAATATGCCTATGCCTCACGACAACTAAAGCCCTATGAGGTTAACTATCCTACTCATGATCTGGAATTAGCAGCCGTTGTCTTCGCTCTCAAAATTTGGAGACACTATCTTTATGGCGAATCATGTGATATTTTTACCGATCATAAGAGTCTCAAATATATTTTCACTCAGCGAGAATTGAATATGAGACAGAGACGTTGGTTGGAGTTACTAAAGGATTATGACACCAACATTCAGTACCATCCGGGTAAAGCGAATGTAGTGGCTGATGCCTTTTGATTATGGGGGGGAGGGGGGGGGGGGGGGGGGGGGTGGGTGAGGTGAGGCGAAGTCGGGAATGATAGCTGGCATCAAGGTGGAAGAAGAGATTATTTGTGACCTTGAGCGTTTGGATATCGAGTTATGGGTTGTGGACAGGTGGAATCTGAGGCTAGTCTGAGGGTTGAGCCAAAACCTAATTTTCACAGATCAACAGCCAGAAGGAATGACGGAGAAAATCTAGGCAATTATTCAGAAAACTGATCAGACAGGACCGAGTTAGCTATGATGCCGATGGGCATTTTATGGGCAGGGTACTAAATATGCGTACCAGAGTATCTACACTTCGACAAGCCTTGATGACTGAGCTTATAGTGTTCTCCATTTTCCGATTCAAACAGGTTCGACCAGAAGATGTACCACGATCTCAAGCACACTTTTGGTGAGTGGTATGAAACGCGAGATGTGCTACGTTGAGTCAAAGGTGTTTAACATGACAGCAGGTTTAAGATTGAACACCAACGGTGCAAGTGTGGTTATTGCAAACCATTAGAGATTCCTGGTTTGGAAGTGGGACGAAAAAACCATGGATATTTGTTACCGGGTTACCACGGCACTCAGAGAAGCCAACGATGCTATCTGGGTTGTTGTAGATCGCTAGACTAAATCAGTCACATTTTCTCCTAACCGTAAGTATTACCCCGTTAGTAAATTAGCAGAAATGTTCCAACAAGAAATTGTGTTCGATAACACGGATAATCCATCATGCAATCTCCCCACCCCCTCCGTGTCAGATAAAGATCCAGTTTCACGTCTCGTAATTCGTGGAAAGGTTTACAGAACCATGTGGAACCAGGCTCAAAGTTTAGTACACTTTTCATCCTGAGACCCGACGGACAGTCGGAAGCGTACGATTCAAACGATTAGTGGATATTTTAGTCCATTGTGCCTTAGAATGGGCAGTGAATTGGATGACTATATATGTCTATGTGAGTTGCCCTACAATAACAGTATATGCATGCGAGCATTAAATGCGCTCACTTTTCGAGATGTTGTATGGTAGGAAAAGTCGTTAGCTCCTATTTTTGGGATCAGTCAGGTGACGTATTCTTGAGGGTCCGGAGATGAATTGAGGTTACCTAATGAAAAGGGTCGCCATTCGCCAGTGAAAAACTTAAGGAAGCTCAGACTCGTCAGAAGAGATTAACGCCGACAAGGGGGGCAATCGTAGAGCGTTAGAGGTTCCAGCCGTGTGAGCATGTTTTCTTGAAAGTATCACCCTACACGTGGGAGTCAGAGCGTTTTGGTATCAAGGGCAAGCTAAGTCCTCGTTTCATAGGACCGTGAGATTCTTGATCGAGTGGGTGAGGTTTCCTATCGTTTGGCTTTACCTCCTCATCATAACTCATGTTCACAATGTGTTTCATGTAGCAATTACTGAGGTTCCAAGTACCATCCTCATCACGTTGTCTCATATCCATTCGATCAATCCGAGAGATGGGATTAATCATATACGGAAGAGCCTGAGTTTATTCTAGACCGTCAGGGACAGAAGTCATTAGAACAAGAGCGATCCCTTTTGTCAAATTCATTTGGAGGAATCATCCCGAGCGGGAAGCCACTAGGGAGATCGAGGAGTCGAACGGACTACCTATCCCTAAATTTCCTTCCATGATCTTGAATGTCCTTTTCATCTTTATCAAGTTTCTAATACGAGGACGGAATATTCTTTTAAGCAGTGGGAGAAGTTGTAAAACCCTAAAATCAGAACAATTGCAAAATTACCAAAAATGCCCCTAATGTCAAAAATTTAATAAAAGCATGATAAAATTTCAATCAAGTTGTGATATAAGTAAAGTACATCAGTTACAATATAAAAATTTTATAAGATTATAATATCCATATAATATTCAGAAAAATAATACATAATTAAATAATATGTATTGTATTAAGTCCAAAATTATATTATATACTTATACAATTAATTTAAATATTTTAAAACAC
Source organism: Tanacetum coccineum (assembly GCA_026074375.1). Taxonomy (NCBI): domain Eukaryota; kingdom Viridiplantae; phylum Streptophyta; class Magnoliopsida; order Asterales; family Asteraceae; genus Tanacetum; species Tanacetum coccineum. The sequence continues at coordinate 7,283 of BQNB010003943.1, read as the reverse complement.
GGATAAATATGAAATAAATTTTTATTTAATAAAAAAATCAGTTAAAGCACATACAAAACCCAAAATCGCGCCACTCCCTCTTTAGTATAATCTTTTTATATAACTCTTTTTTCATTTTTAAATTCTAAAAACCATTTCCGAATCCACTATAACCATTTTAATGCGGCACCATATTTTTATTACAAGGCAATGAAGCGATTTTGCTAGGGTCTTGGAGATCAAGGGAGCTAGAAAATTGCATGTGTCAATTGGTTAAAAGGTGTGAATTGATTTAATGGTACTCAATTGACTCGAAATCCTTCATAAATTCATAAAAATCATCAACAATTGTCAAAGGTATTTTTATAACTCAAGATTTCATACATGTTAATTTAGTATGTGTCATTGAGAAAAATTATTAGCATGATCTAGGGGTCGAAATAATTAATCCCCGGGGGGGGGGGGGGCCCAAAAAAACCCCCCCTAAAAACCACCCCCCCCAAAAAAACAATGGGGGGGGGGGGGGGGGGGGGGGGGGGGGGGGAGTTAATTTGTTTGTTATGTAAGTAATAGGAATTTATTTTTTGTTAAAAAAGTTTTTTTTTTTTGATATGATTGTTTATATCTTGTATAAGTCAGATAAAATGCTAAATAAATTTTTGAGGAACTAGAAATATGATTGTGGAATGTTCAATTTTTGCCGATTTGAATTATGAATAGAAATGAAGAAATTAAATGGAAAACGACTTAGGTTAGGGGTTTGGTTATTTTTCCTTATGCTTAATTAATGCCATAGTTTGTGTATTGATTTTCCTTAATCTTGGGGAAAAATCAATTTAGGGTTTTGGTGGATTAAATGCATGCCGAATTAGGTATTTAAAGTAAAGGGACTTGTTTTGTAATTTCTGAAACTTTGGGGCTGATTATGGCATGTTAATATAATGTATAGATTCTGAGAAAAATAAGTGGAAGGGTATAAATTGTCATTTGATAATTGTTATGGGTTAAACATGATTAATTATATATAAAAAAAATATAAATTTCAAATTTTAATTAAAACTGAGGGACTAAAAGTGTAAATTATGAAAAGTACAAGGTATGATCAGTAATTAAAGTATTAAGTATGAAAATACCATATTTGATATTATAAGGGCTTGTTTTGCAAAAATGGATAATTAAAGACATGTTTAATTCAATTAATACTAAAAGGACTAATTACGTAAATTATGTAAGATCAAGGATTTGGATTGTAAATACAGAAATAGAAACCTGCTATTTATAGAAACCTGCTATTTATAGAAACCTGCTATTTATAGAAACCTGCTATTTATAGAAACCTGCTATTTATAGAAACCTGCTATTTATAGAAACCTGCTATTTATAGAAACCTGCTATTTTTAGAAAGTCTATTTTTGGGAAGTTTAATTATGGAAACTTATTAAATCAGGAAAGTTATCATTTATGGAAAGTTAATTAAGGAAAGTCTATGTTCGGAAACTTACTATAATTAGAAGCTGCTATTTTTGGAATACCACAAATATAACAAGAAACTAATCATGAAACATATTACTCACGGAATAAGGTTAAACAATGGAAACGTACTACTCCAGGAATCATGCTAAAATATAAAGTTGCTAAAAAAGAAAGTTGCTAAAAAAGAAAGTTACTAAAAATGGAAAGATACCTTAATCATGAACAAGTTAACTATACAAGTCCTTTTAACATTAGATCACGTGAAGTCAGGAGTATTTCCATCTCTTTCCAACCTTCTCTTTCCATTTTTCTTTGCTTGGACTTAAGTACGGATATTCCGTCCTTTCAGTAAGGACATTCTTTCTTTTCATGATTCATCCCCAGAACTGCTATGCTTCCCCATTTTTATGTCTTTTGCCATGATCCCTTACATGTTGATTTCATGACTTATTCTATTGCCCGAGCTATATATATATATGCATGACCATGATTTACATGACTTACCACCTAGTCATGGAGGTACCATGACCGTGACACATGAGGCACCTGTGTCACGACTCTTTCGCGTTGAGATAGATTATCACGCGGCGTCCCTTTTTTCATGTTACCAGATTTATTTCATGATTTGGCCCATTATTATTCAGGTGGCGTATGGGTGATCCTAGTTTACATGGTATACACGTTCATGGTGTGATTGGTTGGTTGGTGTCTCTACATCCCATCACATTTGGAGCTGTATCCCTCCGACCCCATATTATTATAAGAGGTCACCCCTCTATTACATGATTGGAGTGGCAACCCCTGCAATTATAAGCATGTATTTCACGACATTATTATTATGACATGATGAATTAAATGAGCTCGTTGCATTCCTTATTAATTTATGTTATATAACTATGCCATGATATCTCATGACATCTTTGACTTCACGTACATGTAATACATGTTTATTTCCATATTTCCTCATGACGTATTCTCCAGGTTTCCTCATGAAACTCATGATCTTTCCGCTGTTAATACTTATTATCCAGGATTCATACTTATTACTTACATTGTTATTATACCCGTTCACTGAGCGTTATGCTCACCGTATAACTTTCCTCTTTCTTATACGGCCATGTATCAATAGGGAGATTGGGCTTAGAGAGTGTGTGCTTAGTGAAGTGAGCCAATTAGGCTGCCTTTCTTTTTATCGCAGACACTTTGGATTTGTGGCATATACAATCTTGACACATGTATTTAGTTCCTTATAGACTTCTTACGTTATTCATGTTGATCTCATAATCGGGAGCCGATGTTTGATTCCGGCTTCCCCTTTTTCTATGTTTATCATTATGACTTTATGCCTTTATTATGCTTTGATATGACACCATGATTATGACGTTTCGGCCTACTCTCCGGAGTGGGTTTGGGTCGTTACAGAAATGAATCAGTTTTGTGAAATGAAGGGTATTTTGAGACAATTTAGTGTAGCTAGAACTCCTCAACAAAATGGAGTTACTAAGAGGAGGATTATGACACAAATTGAGGCTGCTAGGACTATGCTAGCTAATTCTAAATTGCCAACTACTTTTTGGGCAGAAGCAGTTAATATTGCTTGCTATGTGCAAAATAAAGTGTTAGTAGTATATAAGCCTCATAACCAGACCCCAGTATGAAACTTTTTTCATGGTAATAACACCAACTTTAAGTTTTATGAGACCATTTGGGTATCTTGTTACCATTCTCAATACCATAGATCATTTAGGCAAATTTGATGGTAAGGCTGATGAAGGTTTCTTTGTTGGATACTATTTGAATAATAAAGCCTTTAGAGTATTCAATAATAGAACAAGAATAGTAGAAGAAAACTTGCAAATTAGGTTTAGTGAGAGTACACCTAATGCTATAGGTAGTGGACCAAATTAGCTATTTGATATTGATGCACTAACAAGAACAATGAATTATGAGCTAATTGTTGCAGGTACACAGTCTAATGGTTTTGCAGGTACAAAAGCAAGTGATAATGCATGTCAAGCAAGAAAGGAGACATAACCTGTTAAGGATTACATTTTGCTACCATTATGGACTGCTGATCCACCATATTCTCATGATGATGGATCTAAACCTTCCAGTAATAATGGAAAGAAGGTTGATGAAGATCAAAGAAAAGAAAGTGAATGTAAATGAATCTAGAGAAGGAAAATAATGAGTTAACAACCACAAACAAGTTAAAGTATCTGGCAAAAATGGAGGTTAATGTTTTTTGGGTGGAAAAAATAAGCAATGAACTTCCATTTGATCAAAATAATTTAGCTTTGCGTAAGATTATAACATATTTGACTTCTCAAGAGATGATGAAGATGATGGTGCAATGGCTGACATGAACAATTTGGATACAACAATCCAAGTCAATCCTAATCCAACTACAAGAATTCATAAAGATCATCATCTTGATCAAGTGATTTAAGATTTGCAATCAGCTACACAAACAACAGAGATGTCAAAGAATTTGGAGGAACATAGGTGTTTTTAGTAAACTAATCAACAAAAGAACAAACCATAAAGACCTTTAAAACATGCATGTTTGCTGCTTTTTAATCAAAGAAGAACCCAAAAAAGTAATTCATGCATTGAAGGATCCAAGCTGGATAGAGGCTATGCAGGAAGAGCTTTTATAATTCAAGTTACAAGAAGTTTGGACCTTAGTGGATTTACCAAATGGAAAAGGGCTATAGGCTCTAAATGGGTTTTCAGGAATAAAAAGGATGAAGGTGTGAATATGTGATAATAAATAAAGCAAGATTTTTGCTCGAAAAGGTGTACACACAAGAATAATGGTCTTTGCCCCTGTTGCCAGAATTGAAGCAATTAGGCTATTCTTAGCCTATGCCTCATTTAAAGACTTTGTGGTATACCAGATGGATGTCAAGATTTCTTTTCTTTATGGTAAGATTAAAGAGGAAGTCTATGTTTGTCAACCACCAGGATTTGAAGATCCAGACTTCCCTGACAAAATATACAAAGTAGAAAAGACACTTTATGGACTGCATCAAGCTCTTAAAGCTTGGTATGAAACCTTGTCAACTTATTTGTTAGACAATGGGTTTCAAAGAGGAATGATAGACAAGACTTTATTTATCAGAAAGGACAAAGGTGATATTCTATTAGTTCAAGTGTATGTAGATGATATTAATTTTGGCTCTACAAAGAAGTCATTATGCAATGCATTTGAAATGTTGATGCATGAGAAATTTCAGATGAGTTCTATGGGTAAACTCGCATTCTTCTTATGACTGGAAGTGAAGCAGAAGAATGATGGCATATTTATTAGTCAAGATAGATATGTTGCTAAAATTCTAAAGAAGTTTGGGTTTACAGAAGTCAAGACTGCAAGCACACCAATGGAAACTCAAAAGCCTTTGCTCAAGGATGAAGATGGTGAAGAAGTGGATGTTCATATGTATAGGTCAATGATTGGTTCATTGATGTATCTTACATCTTCAAGACCTGATATTATGTTTGTAGTGTGTGCATGTGCTAGATACCAAGTCAATCCAAAAGTGTCACATCTTCATGCTGTGAAAAGGATTTTTAGGTACTTAAAAGGTCAACCAAAATTAGGCCTTTGGTATGCAAAAGATTCTCCTTTTGATTTGGTAGCATACACTGATAGTGATTATGCTGGAGCAAGCTTAGATAGGAAGTCTATAACAGGAGGTTGTTAATTCCTTTGAAGTAGATTAATATCATGGCAGTGCAAGAAACAAACAGTGGTTGCAAATTCCACAATAAAAGTTGAATATGTGGCTGCTTCAAGTTGTTATAGACAAGTACTTTGGATTTAGAATCAACTACTTAATTATGGTTACAATTTTATGCATACCAAGATCTTTATTGACAATAACAGTACCATTTTCATAATTAAAAATCCTATTTTTCATTCAAAAACAAAGCATAAAGAGATTAGACACCATTTTATTAGAGATTGCAATGATAAGAAATTAATTCAAATGGTCAAAATCCATACTGACAAGAATGTTGCAGATTTGCTTACAAAAGCTTTTGATGTAAGTAGATTTCAATATTTGATTGCTAGTAATACAAACAAAGTTTACATTCGAGGTCTTAGTATTCAAACTGTCATTACACGTAGTTACAAACGTTTTATTATTTGAAAACTTAAAATTCCTACGGTGGTCTTCTACTTCTTGCTGCTTCCCTTGAATATCGTTAGGCATGACTCTATCTTCCAAGTAATTGCTCTTAAGCCGTGGTCTGCTAACACTAGTTGTGGGAATTACTCCTGTAGAGAAAGACACACGTTTTTTAGTTTTCCTAATGTCTTGAGGCAACTATAGTGTTCTAGTTTGATTAGGCTTTGTGTGCACTTTATACATTCCTGGAGCAATCACATTAGTGTTCTTTAAAATTAACATCACATTCTGAGGCAAAATCTGTGCAGTGACTGATTTTGAAAAATCACTGGGCACATTATTTGTGGTAACTGACTTTGACTTTGAAAAATCTGTCTTTGCAAGAGAATCTGAAAAAGTAGCCGGTTTACCTAAAATTGATTGTCTTTGACTTTTAAAAGCATTCGGTTGTCGAATAATCAATGATTTTTCAAACTTAGTTTCCACAAATTTTCTTTTCATCTTTTTTATGAGTTTCTTCAACTCACTTATTGCAATTCCTTTGTCTTGTAATTGAGCTTTCAATTCTTGAATTTCAAAATATTGTTTACGTTCTTTCAGAAATACGTTTGACTAATTTTCTTTGAAAGCTTTGTCATTTTTATCTGTTCTTTACATTGTTGTAAAGCAAGTTCAAGATTAATCGTATGTTTCTGAAGTGCTTCAAAACTCTTTGTCATTGTTTACTTTTTGAAAGCTCTTTTTCAAGACGTTCACATTTGACAACTTGGTCCAGATAATCACATTGTAAAACAGTGAATTCATCGAGAGTAGTATACACACCAAGTATAGCATTCATGTGATCAGCATAATAATATTTCCTGGAAAGTCGGTCGATTTCATTCAAAAACTGTGTTTTTTGAGTTTCTAGTTGAGATTTGAGAGAGTCTACTTCATGTTCAATAGAATTAAAGTATCCCAAATCAGCAACCATTTCCTCTTTCAAACACAACTGAAATTTTTCTAAATCAGCATTGATTCTTTGAATTTGAGGACAAAAATTTCCTTCAATTGTATTTTGAATGAATGGATCTATGTGACCAATATATGTTCTGTTAGTGATTATTTGTTTGCAACGTTCCTCTCCATAAAAAATCATGTCAACAATACTTTTAATTTTGAAAAGTTTCTGAGATCTTTTACACTTTTGATCCCACGGAATGGATTCATCCATCCATTTTTTCTAACAAAGTTGTTTGTTTATTAAAAGACTCTTTTGAATTTTCATTCTTGACAGGTGTATGACTCATTTTGGACCTTTCTGAAAAATATCGTTGTTCAGGCGACTTTTCACATTGTGAAACTAACAAATCATAAAGATTATTCAATTTTTTATAATCAAAAGGTCTTATTAAATCACTTAATTTTGATCGACATTCTTGGGCAAGATGAATCATTTCGTCAGATTTAGGAGCTAACATTAGAGCAAGATTATCATTATAGCAACTTATATCATACAGATGAGGATTCGCTCTTTGAGATTTCTTAAGGAACTCAGGTTTAACAAAACTCGTTTTTACAATTACGATTAAGCATATTCATTATTTGAACTGATTGACCAGTTTTGTAAACAATATCATCCAAAGCTTTGACCGTTTTTTCTAAAGTAATGATTTTTTTCAATTTCTTTGTCTTCACGAGTTTTGTAAAACATAA
>BQNB010003942.1:96626-111185 GCA_026074375.1 Tanacetum coccineum | reverse complement strand
GTTCGAGGTTTTACAAAACTCAAGTTTGGTTATAGTTGCGTTTTCTTTTTATTAAAAAAAGCATTCTTTATAACCTTGGCTCCGATTACCAATCTGTCACACCTCGTCAGCGGTGGAAACACAGGAATGCGACATAATGATTCGTATTTCACAAGATACAAGATCATATCATACATTATTTGCAAAAGTTTATTTACAAAAGTTTATAATTTTGCAACCTTGGAAAAAGTCAAATAGTTGTCATTCAATAAACTCCCAAATGTACTCATCTTTGGTCCCCAATACTCCTTTGTTAACAACACACCTGAAAATGATACTAAAAACGTCAACAATAATGTTGGTGAGCTCGTAGGTTTGATTCAAAACCCAGTCGTTGTGCCAATATTTTCAACAGTGGACAATTGTGCAATATGATAGTGAATATATGCAAACAAACCCATAACTTAGCATCCCCGCTAATCATGTACCTTGACCTAGCATCCCCGCTAGTCACAACTAGCATATCCCAATGCTCTTGGAGTCGCAACTCCGATATGTCACTTATGCACCTAAAGGGCCTACCAGTTGGAGCACTATATTAGAGCAGGACCACAAAAGACATGGCAAATCCTTGCCAATCCCCCTTGTCGTGCATCGCAATGCATGCAAGTCCAATCAATTCACATAAGACATAGTAAATCCTTGCTAATCACAGACATTGCCGTGCATCTCGATGTATGCAAGTACAAATCAAACCACATAATATTCACATTGCAATCGTAAGCACATATTTGTCCCAAAATAAAACAACATTTCGCACAGTTAAGAAAATCACATTTGAAAACAATTTGAGTATCATTTTCCCGTAACGAAAAAACAGTAAAAATATTTTTGTTTTGGTTTGAAATGTTATGAAATGTATGATAAGATAAATGACAATATATTCTTGTACCATGCAAAACCATTCAGTTAAAAAGAAGCCTTGATGTTCTCTCATTTGTCCCATACCCGGCCTAGTATCCAAGGGGCTTGGGATGTCTCGTTTTTGTGTCGGTTTCACCTAAAACTCAATTTTCATCACTTTCCAACGTTACTCGAATTTAGTTAAAATTTTATTGGGTTTAAAAACGTTTTTCCAAGAACCTGGGTCATTTACACAACCTATCCCCGAACCAAACTTTCCAAAATTCATTTCGATCATTATTTGACATTTCAGGACCAAAATACGGGTTTTAGTCTAAATTTAACCGGAACCTTTCTCACAAGTTTTATAACTTCTCGACTTCAAAACACGCCTTGTTATTAAAGACTTTTTCACCAATTCTCACGTTAACGACCATAGCGGTCTTTAAATTAATTCTCATGAAAACGCCCGTTTTCTATTAACTTTCAACTCACACCTTAACGATTTACGTTTTTTACGAACGTTACCCAAATTATGAAATCACTTGTCGAACAAGTTCATTAAATTCTCCCAATACTCTTTAAACACATTTTCCCAACTAGCTGTCGTGCCGGTACGCGTTGCGTGACGATTTTCGCTAAACACGAGAGTCTTCCCGAAAAGCATTAAAAGGCCACAAAACACTCCAAAACAGAAAGATGAATCAAAAGTGATTCACTCACAAAACTCAAGACTCTCTCCCAACACCCGGTTAATCCGTAACTGTTTTACGAAAAATAGGTCATCCGACGTCAACTTTTAGCTTTCACCAAGAAATCTGACAAAATCGAAAGACTCCGATATAAAATCATAATATTTTATAATAGTTAGACCCAGAAAAGTTACCAGTTATCACAGTCTAACCCCCTTAAAGGAATTTCGCCCCGAAATTCAACTCATCTCATCAATCTCACAACGACGGGATCATCCTATCCCTCAACATAACACACTGGTTCTCTACCGACCCAGTCCCCTCAAGCGAGGTCTCTTTCGATTCCCCCTTGAGACTTAGTTCTAAGGTTCAGTCCTTACACTTCTCATGGTTCATTCAGATCCTGTCCACACAACACGATAGCCTTTCCTACTATCTCTCGGTTTACTAGTCTTCCCTAAACCTTTAGGTTACACGGTTTTTGGTCGAGCGTCCGGGTATGATCCAAACCTCGACATAACAACAAAACTCTAACACATTTGAAATCGTCAAAATTTCTCAGTTGCTTTAATCTCCGTGGTCAATACTATAAGGGTATATGTCTCATACATCATAACTCACATTTTGCTCGTGCATGACAGTCTATGGTTCACTTACCAACATCCACTCAAACTCTCCTAAGTAAACCCTACTTGGTTGAGTGCTCTAGGTTCCACTTTCCTAGAAAGTCCATAACATCATTTAAAATTTCACCATTCCTTTAAAAGAAAATGGTTGGATTTCAAATGTATTCACTACGACTTTATCAAGTCTTTCGTGACCTCACGGTGTTCTACTTAACCACTTAACCTTCTATCGTCTTAGTAAAATCGGACAACTCGAATATGTTTTAAGTTCACGAAAAACTAATGGGAATGCGTACCCATGCCCGTAAAATAACGTGGACATGCGTAGGCATCTGTGCTCATAAGCACGGAACATATCTATCTATCCAGGATAAAATAGGAATACTACCATTCATTACTCCTCCAAAATTTCCATATAAATCATCCTTCTATCTTAATAACTATGACTTCCATAAGAGTCAACTACCGACTGATAATAATTAGTTCATATCTATTACAAATCAACTACCTACTTAGATCCGACACTAACTGATGCTACTCAGTTTAGTGTTATACAAAAATCCAAATCAGCCTCTACACATCCTACTACTCCTCTCTAGACTCTTGTCTCCTCTCTATCCAGGCAACACGATCTGCCAACTCCAATCGCTCACGCCTCTTCTCAGAAAGCTGCATCCTCAAATCATGGTTCTCCCTTTGGATATCATATATAGCATGCCACAGAGCTGCTCTCTGGGCATCAGTCTGACCTGCCTATGCCTCTAATGCCAACACGAGCCTCCACAAAGCCCTAAAAGTTACTGCAACCCTCTCCCGCTCTCGCTCTAAACTCCTAAACCTGTACCTCTGCGAGAAGATCTCGTCTCTAACCGCTCCTGACCTAGTATACAGCTCCCTCACATCCCTATCAATATCCGCAAACAAAGTGGTGGCAGTGCATCCAAACGCTCAGTGTGATCATAGAGTATACTCCCATGAAGCTCTAACTGCGCCCCTACCTCTAAAAATTGATCCTCATCTATTGAGATGGTGGCTGTTGGGGTAGCCACCAGTGAAGCTATGGGTGATGGAACTACCGGGGATGATGGTGAAACTGGTAAGGAACCAAGCGACCACTCAGGAGATGGAGGTGTCTAAACAGGTGCAGCTAGTGGTACATAAGTCAGAATGTCAGTGTAAACCCTGCCAACCTCAGGATCTACCCATGAAACAAGGGTAAGCTGTCTAAATTCAGATATCCTCTCTGCTCCCTCCTACTCTTGCACAGACCTAGAGCTTTACCCTACCTCATACGTACTAGGTGTTATCTCCTCTATCGACTCAAGGGTACGACTCCTAGCCGCCCCGTATCCAAGACCTAAAGGCTCGCTCGCGGCTGTATCAAAAACCAGAACTGCCTGCTGCTGACCCTTAGGTGTAGCCTCCTCCTCCTCCATACCAGGACCCTCGTCCTCCAAACCCTGACCCTTGTCATCTAAACCATAATTCTTTCTCTCTTCATCCGCATCAGAACTCTCATCATCCTCATCCTCCTTAGTATCCACCTCCCCTAACTCGTCCCCCTTACTATCAGTATCTAACATAAGCTCAGATGTACCTCTATATCTCTTTCGCACTAGAAGGGTCGGAGAAGATAATGATGATGTGCGGTCCTACGGTGGAACGAAACTCGGGTGGGTGTAGGGGTAGTTGAAACATGAGTAAGTATATGATCGGGTGACAATGGTGTGGTGGAATTTGATGAAACTGTAGAATGGGATGAAACAGTCCTAGTACCTGACGGATCAGAAGCCTCAAACTCCTCACTCATAAAGGGTACTCTAGAACCTAATGGCTTCGACTCCTCTGCCTTTAACGGAGCCTCTTATGGGTCTGACTCAGTATTTGTATCAACTAAATGTGCCTGCCTAACCGTTACATAAGGGTCATTAGGAAATTAGATGGGCACTCGGGAGCTTTGAGCTCCGTCAGCCTAGGTGATAATCTTCGAATCAACATAAGCTGGGGTAGACATGATGCTCCTAACTCCAACATTTGTATCAACTAGTTGTGCATGCCTATCCCTACTCAAGGGTCATCATGTAATGAGGTAGGAACTCCGGAGCTCTGAGCTCCGTCACCTTGGTGATAGTCCCTCGAATCATGAAGCTAGGGTAGACATGACCTGTGATAACACGGTAAGGGTATAAGTATCTTTACAAAATATGATTACACAAATTACCAGCATCACTATGCCTTACATATAATCAACATAATATTTGAAATTAGGTGTTCATAACCATATATATGTATATATATCAAATATACCAAAGAGGTGCGAATGGCAGACAAGTACCCTTATGGTTCTACACAGAATAAGCAGTTCAAAGCATCATTCAATACCTCAACATATCTACTAAGGGCACACCCTTAATCAGCATTGCTACCAATCAACATACCTACAAGGCCTCAGGGCATTATCAATATACAACAAAACTACCCAAGACCCAATAGCCACTCAACAAAGACGCTACCATGCGACGTAATATCTACCTAGGCTTACAGGGCATCATGCAATCTGGTTAAGGCAACATGACAAGCACTAGCAATCAACAACACCTTAGATCCCAACACTCTCAAGTGTTCTCATACCACATCACTACACGAGAGTACATATTACCTAATACGTACGCTCGAGGTCAACTCATTTTCAGTTGGTCTCATCATTTACACATCCCCTTTCCCTAGCATGACTTAAGAAGACTACCCCCTATCATTTCATAGTCCTTCATGAATTAGGCATAGTTGATCAGGCTATGCGTAATTTAAGAAGTACCATGAACTGCTCGGGCTAGTTAACTTTCGCCATGTTTGAGGTTTTACAAAACTCTAGTTTGGTTATAGTTGCGTTTTCTTTTTATTAAAAAAAGCATTCTCTATAACCTAGCTCTGATACCAATCTATCACTCCTCGTTAGCGGCAAAAACACGGGAATGCGACATAATGATTCACATTGCACAAGATACAAGATCATACCATACATTGTTTGCAGAAGTTTATTTACAAAAGTTTATAATTTTGTAACCTGGAAAAAGTTAAACAGTTGTCCTTCAATAAACTCCCAAATGTACTCATCTTTGGTCCACAATACTCCTCATTTACATTTGTTAACAACACACCTAAAAATGATGCTCGAAAACGTTAACAATAATGTTAGTGAGCTCGTAGGTTTGATTCGAAACCCAGACGTTGTGCTAATATTTTCAACAATGGACAATTGTGCAATATGATAGTGAATATATGCAAATAAACCCATGACTTAGCATCCTTGATAATCATGTACCATGACCTAGCATCCTCGCTAGTCATCAAACTAGCATATACTAATGCTCTTGGAGTCGCAACTTCGTATGTCACTTACGCACCTAAGGTCCTACTAGTCGGAGCACTAGATTAGGGCAGGACCACACAAGACATGGGCAAATCCATGCAAACACCCTTGCCATAGGCATCGCAAAGCCATGCATTCAAGTCCAATCAATTCACATAAGACATAGTAAATCCTTGCTAATCACATACATTGTCGTGCATCTCGATGCATGCAAGTACAAATCAAACCACGTAATATTCACATAGCAGTCATAAGTATATAATTGTCCCAAAACAAAACCACACACAGTTAAGAAAATCACATTTCAAAACAATTTGAGTATCATTTCCCCCAACGGAAATACAGTAAAAATGGGGCTACAAGAACTCACCTCAATAGCAATAACGCAAACTGAACAACAAAATCTCTACGCAAGCGCACAGCGGTACCCAGCCACGATCTAAACATATATTTCATCTTATTAACAATTTTGTATAAAGTTATCTTATTGTACAAGCGTTTGTCTTTAACTCACACCAAAATCCTCATTCCTGTTTCAAAACTTCATTCTCGTTACAAAACTTTTATCCCATTACAAAACCTTTATCCCTATTACAAAATCTTTATTGGGTATCATGGTTGTGTGGTAATTACGCAAAACGACTCAATGCATTTGGGCTAAGTGCGACATCAACACCATTTATTCAAAACATCTTTGACCGTTAAAACGGGACCATCGACCAATCAATCCAAAAGAATCTGACGAGAAATGAGTAAGAACTCAAGAGTCGAAAATAAACAAATCAACATTTCTGTAATCGATACAATATACATACATATCTTTAAAATATATACATATATAAGTATTTAATACTTTAGATAAAATGAATATATTTTATTATTATTTTTCGTCTTTTTATCAGGCTAAATGGGCAAGTATACAATCTTATCATCCTTGATACATCCACGTTCAATTGTTTTTATCTTGTTACTTTTCATCTACAAAGTCACCTTTTACTCTTTTTAGTCAAATCGACACCAACCGTTTATTCCACAATATTTCATAATATTTTCCTAAGTGTAATCATTTTTCATAAAATTTTGACATACCAGCGATCTTTGAAAAGATTTCCAAAGTTTTAAACTATTATTTCCCAATATCCAGCCCACAACTCCGACAAAATGACAAAGTTTATACTTTAAACGCGTGTATAATTCCAAACGTGACAAAAATCGTCCAATTCAAATCATTTTCCACTTCCGTAACTATTATTAATCCATTGATTCGTTCTTTGAAATTCAAACCATTAATTTTTCCCTCTTGGGCCCGAAAGCCCATGTTAGTCCTTACTAGCCATCTTATATTCAACTTAAGTCCAACAACGTTCGTTATGCCAATATAATCACTTATAAAATACCATTCAACAATCCCATTAGTTCATTTACAAGTCCATTAAGGTCTAAATATTTAGCCCGATAGTTAAAACAAGGTTTTCATTATTGTTCTTGGTCTTTTTGGGCCAAAAAAATCCATCAGCGTTCCAAAATCCATTTAATCCCAAATAGTCCATACCTTTGCATATATAAGTCCATAGTTATATTATAAGCCCAAAATATAAACCAAAGCTCAACAAGCCGAGACATGATAGTCCCAAAATAAGCCGAATCAAATAAGCTGAGAGTAAGGCAACAAGCCGTGCTAATAACCGAAGTCAACATAAGCCGTGATGCTCAAATATAAGGGCCGAACCTGAAACATTTGAAACCACAATAACCATAAAGCACCGTATATATAAATATATATTAATATATATAAAGTACTAACAATAAATCTCTCACTATGAGCATAAACATAAGCCGGCAACAAATGGGTCGAGCCCACTTGTTTCTTCCTTATCAGACCGAGACCGAACTCATACACCAAGCCCAAATCGAAAGTCCAGTTGGTACGATGCCCACATACCGAACAAACTAAATCCTAATGAATCTATTCAGCTTATTTTAAGCAACTTTTTCAAAAGAAGCCCTAAAACACTTTGACAAAATGTAAAATTACCAATCAACGACTAACCAAAATATTCAAGTGTTCAACCCTTCCTATCCGACGTCCTTTTGACCAGGACAACACAAACACAATACACCCTTTTATAATATGTTTTCGTTTTCAAGAATATATTTCATGACGATCCGCTTATACAACTAGAAATATATTTACCATTATCAACACAAAAAACAACTAAAAATAAATTTAGAAAACTTACAAATTTGGAGGTTCTTGGTTCGGTTTTGGACTGAAGAAACAAACCCCAATATCCTTTCTATAACCCGAAACTACTTAACTATCAACCCATAAAGATTCACAAACCCGGTCTTGATAAATCATGAAAAAACGTGTTTCTGTGTTTCTGCCCTTGTGGTTGTTGCTCGTACTCTCTAAACGTCCGAACCCCAAAGAGAAAGAAGAAGAAAAAATATATTTTGTATTATTGAAAAGTTATGAAGATGCATTATAAGGTAAATACAATATATTCTTTACCATGCCAAAACCATTCTGGTAAAAAGAAGTCCTTGTATGCACCCACAATCATTTGTCCCAATACCCGCCTATATCCAAGGGGCTTGGATGTCCTGTTATGTCGCTTTCTACCTTAAAAACTCAATTTTCATCACTTACAACGTTACTAGATTTTAGTTAATATTTTTATTGGGTTTAAAAACGTTTTTCCCAAGAACCTTGGTCATTTATTTTTTTTATTTATTAGGTGTCACGACCTATCCCCTGAACCAAAACTTTCCAAAATTCATTTCGATCATTATTTGACGTTTCGGGACCAAAATACGGGTTTTAAGTCTATAATTTAATCCGGAACCCTATCTCACAAGTTTTTTTTAACTTCTCGACTTCAAAACACGCCTTTTTATTAAAGACTTTTTCAACCCATCTCACATTAAACGACCATAAGCGGACTTTAAAATTAGTTATTATCACGAAAACGCGCCGTTTTGCTATTAACTTTCACTCACGAGCAGAAAACCTTAACGCGAAGACGTTTTCGGAACGAACGTTACCCAAATTATTGAAATCACTTGTCTGGCGCAGTCTTAAATTAACCCAATACTCATTAAAACAACACATTTTTCCCAACTAGTTGTCCGTGCCGTACAACTCTGCGTGGCCGATTTATCCCGCTAAACCCTGAGGCTTCCCCCAAAAGCATTAAAAGGCCCACAAAACACTCTAAAATGGAAAGGTGAATCAAAAATGATTCACTCATGAAACTCAAGACTCTCTCCTAATACCCGTTTAATCTGTAAAGTCAACTGAAGTCAACTTTTCAGCTTTCTCCAAGAAAACTAACAAAACCGAAAAACTCCGATATAAAAACATCATAATATTTTAATAATACTTAGACCAAGAAAAAATTTAACCAGTTATCACAGTTCTAAACCCCCTTAAAGAATTGTCATCACCCTGAAATTCAACTCAACTCATCAATCTCAACAACGACGGAATCATCCTATCCCTTACATAACACACTGTTTTCTTTACTGACCCAGTCCCCTCAATGAGGTCTCTTTCCGATTCCTCCCTTGAGACATTAGTCTATAGGGTTCATTCCTTACAACTTCCTCAATGTTCATTAGATCATTTTCCCACAACAACATGATATGCCTTTCGCACTATCACAGTGTCGGAATTTACTATTCATTCCCTTAAACCTTCTGAGTTACACGGTTTATGGTCTGATGCGTTCCGGTGACGAGTCGTGCGAGAGCCAAATCTCGACATACAACACACCAAAACTCTACATATTGAAAAACGTCAATATTCTCATTTGCTTTAAATCGCAGTGATCAATACAATAAGGGTATATGTCTCACAACATCAAAACACACAGCTGCACGTGCATGACAGTCTATGGTTCACTTACCAACCATCCACTCACAACTCTCCCAAAGAAACCATACTTGGTTTGAGTGCTCTACAAGGTTCCACTTTCCTAGACGGCCATTGACAACATATAAAATTTCATCACCATTCCTTAAAAGAAAATGGGTTGGATTTCAAATGTATATCACTACGACTTTATCAAGTCATTCGTGACCTCACTTGTTTTCTACTTAACCACTAACCTTTTACCGACTTAGTAAAATAGGTCAACTCGATATGTTTAATATACGAAAAACTACTGGAATGCGTACCCATGCCCGTAAAATAACGCGGATATGCGTAGGCATCTGTGCCTTCGCAACGCACAGAACATATCTATCTATCAGGATAAAAAGGAATACTCGCCATACATATGCATCCTCCAGCGGAATTTCCATATAAATCATCCTTCTATCTTAATAACTATGACTTCCATAAGAGTCAACTACCGACTGATAATAATCGTTCATAACGATTACAAAATCAAACTCCCTACTTATAGATCCGACACTAACAATGCTAACTTCAGTTTAGTTTACAAACAAAAAAATCCAAATTCTCAAATCATTCCTCTACACATCATACTACTACTACCTACTAGGGAACTACTACCTCTCTAGACATCTTAGTCTCCGTCTCCATCTTGGCAACACGATCTTCGCCAACTCCAATGCTCACGTGGCCTCTACTCAGAAAGCAGCTTTCCTCAAATCATGGTTCTCCCTTTGTATATCATATATAGCATGCCACAGAGCTGCTCTCTGGGCATCAGTCTGACCTGCCCATGCCTCTAAAGCCTAAAACGAGCCTCACACAAGCCCCAAAAGGCACTACAAACCCTCTCCCCGCTCTCAGCATTAAACTCCTAACCTGTACCACTAGCAGAAGATCTCGTCTCTAACCGCTCCTGACCTAGTATACAGCTCCCTCACATCCCTATCAATATCCGCAACAAAGTAGGAGGCAGTGCTGACCAAACGGCTAAGTGTGATCAAAGGAGTATACTCCAAAGAAGCTCTAACTTTCGCCCCTAACCTCTAAAAAATTGATCCTCGACTATCGAATGGTGGCTGTTGGGGGTAGCCACAAGAAGCTATGGGTTATGGAACTACCTGGGGATGAGGTATTAAACTGGTAAAGAACCAAGCACCACATCAGAGATTGCGATGGGTCTAAATAGAGCACAGCTAGAGGTAACATAAGTCAGAAAGTCAGTGTAAACCACCCTGCCATCCTTGGTTCTACCCCATGAAACAAGTGTGGAGACTGTCTTAAAGTTACAGATACCCTCGTCTGCTCTGTCCTGCTATTTTCACAGACCTAGATCTCTGCCTAACTCATACGTACTAGTGTGTTTATCTCCTCTGCGACTCAAGGTACAACACCTAGCCGCCCGTTATCCAAGACCTAAAGGGACGCTTGCGTCTTTAACCAATAACTAGAACTAAAAAGCCTGCTGCTGACCTCCAGGTGCAACCACTTCCTCCTCCGATAATGTAACAAGGACCCACGTCCTCCAAACCCTGACCCTCATCATCTAAACCCTGATTCTCTCTCTCGTCATCCGCATCCGAACTCTCATCCTCCTCAGTATCCACCTCTCCTAACTCGTCCCCCTCACTATCAGTATCTAATATAAGCTCAGATGTACCTCTATATCTCCTTCACGCACTAAAAGAGGTTGAGATGATAATGATATGTCTCTAAGAGGAATATACCTCTTACTGAAAAAAGATGGGATAAAAGAAAACTGCCGTCCGCCTGCTAGCTTACCATGGCCCGGGAAAGGGTCATCTTATTACGCACGACATAAGTGCGTATCCTACGTGTGGAACGAAACTCGGGTGGGTGTAGGGGTAGTTAAAACATGAGTAAGTGGATGATTGGGTGACAATGGTGTGGTGGAATCCAATGAAACTGTAGAATGGGATGAAACAGTCCTAGTACCTGACGGCTCAGAAGCCTCAAACTCCTCACTCATAAGGGGTACTCTAGAACCTAATGGCTTCGACTCCTCTGCCTTTAACGGAGCCTCTTATGGGTCTGACTCAGTATTTGTATCAACTAAATTGTACATGCCTTTAACTGTTACATAAGGGTCTAGGAAACTGTGGATGGGCACTACAGTTATACGAGAACTCGGGCGAGCGCTGAGCTCCCGTCAGCTAGGTGATAGTCCCCTCCCGAATCACGTTAGTTGGGGGTAGACATGACCTGAGAAAACACGGAAAGGGTATAAAATCTTACAAAATATATAGTTACTCAATTACCAGCATCATATGCCTTACATATATCAACATAACATTTGAAAGTAGGTGTTTCGTAACCGTATATAAAATATATATATATATATATATATATATATATATATATATATATATATATATATATATATATATATATATATATATCAAATATACCAAAGAGGTACGAACGGCAAACAAGCACCCTCATGGTTCTACACAGAATAAGCACTTCAAAGCATCATACGATACCTCAACATATCTACTAAGGGCACACCCTTAATCAGCATCGCTACCAATCAACATACCTACCAAGGCTCTCAAGGCATTATGCGATATACAACATAACTACCCAAGACACATCCTCAACTAACTTCGCTACCCATGACGTATATACCTAGGCTTCTAGGGCATCATGCAATATGGTTAAGGCAGCATGGCAAGCACTAGGCAATCAACAACACTCTAGATCCCAACACTCGCTAGTGTTCTCATACCACATCACTTACAAAGAAAGACATAATTACCCAATAGCTACAGTCTCGAGGTTAACTTATTTTCAGGTGGTCTCATCATTTACACATCTCCTTCCCCTAGCATGACTTAAATAGACTACCCTCATCATTTCATAGTCCTTTGTGAATTAGGCATAGTTGATCAGGCTATGCGTAATTTAGGAAGTACCACGAACTGCTCGGGCTAATTAACTTTCACTATGTTCGAGGTTTTACAAAACTCTAGTTTGGTTATAGTTGCGTTTTCTTTTTACTAAAAAAGCATTCTCTATAACCTTGGCTCTGATTACCAATCGGCCACACCCCGTCAGTGGCGGAAACACGGGAATGAGACATTAACTTAATCACATTGCACAATATAACAGATCATTACCAGTACATTGTTTGCGTAAAAGTATATTTACAAAAAGTTCCAATTTCGCACCTATAGGAAAAAGTCAAACAGTTGTCCTTCAATAAACTCTCAAATGTACTTATCTTTGGTCTTAATACTCCTCATTTACTTTGTTAACAACACACCTGAAAATGATACTCGAAAACGTCAACAATAATGTTGGTGAGCTCGTAGGTTTGAATCAAAACCCAGTCGTTGTGCCAATATTTTTCAACAACAATTGTGCAATATGACAGTGAATATATGCAAACAAACCCATGACTTAAGCATCCCCGCTAATACATTTACCAAAGAACTAGCATCCCGCTAGTCATCAAACCACATATACCAATTCTCTTGGTCGCAAACTCGTAATGTTCACTTACTACTCACCTATAGGGCCTACTGAACTCACAGCAGGAGCACTAGATTAGGCAAGGACCACCCAAGACAAGGCATAATCCATTCCTCATCAACTCCGTGCGTTCGATCGCGAAGCATAGCAAGTCCAATCCATTATCACAAAAGACATAGCACATCCTTGCTAATCACAAACATTGTCGTGCAACACGATGCATCTAGTCAAATCAAACCACAAATAATTAACAAAACGCAGTCATAATTGTCTCAAACAAAACCACCAAACGCATAGTTAAGAAAATCACATTTCATCAATAAATTGAGTATCACATTTCCCCAACGGGAAAAACAGTAAAACACAGGTTAACGAGAACTCACCACAATAGCAAAAACAGGCAAACTGAACAACAAAAACTCTACGCAACGCACAGCGTTACCACGAGCCACGACCTAAACATAAATTCATCTTATTAACAATATTGTATAAAGTTATCATATTGTAACAAGCGTTTTTCTTTAACTCACAACCAAAATCCTCATATCCTGTTTCAAAACTTTCATTCTCTCGTTACAGAACTTTTACCTCATTACAAAACCTTATCCTCATTACAAAACATTATCCTCATTACAAATCTATATACTCATACAAAACCTTTAGGGTATCATGGTTAGAGTGGAATATACTGCAAAAAGACTCAATGCACTTGGAGCTATGTTCGGACATCAACAAACCATTATTCAAACATCTCTGACCGTTAAAAACGGACAATCGACCCAAGGACTCAATCCAAGAGAATCACACGAGAAATGATAAGTGAACCCAAGAGTCAAAATACACCAATCAACAGTTCAGTAATCGAGAAATATAAGAACACCCAAGAGTCAAAAATTAACATAATCACATTTTCTGTAATCGATACGTATACATATATATATTTAAAATATATACATATATAAGTATTTAATACTTTAAATAAAATGAATATATTTTATTATTATTTTTCGTCTTTTTATCGGGCTAAATGGGCAAGTATAAAATCTTATCATCCTTGATACGTCCACGATCAATTGTTTTTATCTTGTTACTTTTCATCTACAAAGTCACCTTTTACTCTTTTTAGTCAAATCGACACCAACCGTTTATTCCACAATATTTTCTAAGTGTATCATTTTTCATAAAATTTCGACATGACTCGTTCGTTTGAAAAAGATTTCCAAAGTTTTCAACCTTATTATTTTCCACAATATCCCATAATTCTGACAAAATGCCAAAAGTTCATACTTTTAACGCGTTTATCCAAACGTGACAAAAATACGTCCAATTCAAATCATTTTCCACTTCCATAACTATTATTAATCCATTGATTCGTTCTTAGAAATTCAAACCATCAATTTTTTCCCTCTTGGGCCCGAAAGCCCAATGTTAGTCCTTACTAGCCATCTTCTATTCAACTTAAGTCCAACAACATTTGTTATGTCCAATATAATCACTTTTAACCCATTTACAAGTCCATTACTTCATTTACAAGTCCATTAAGGTCTTAATATTTAACCCGGTAGTTAAAACAAGGTTTTTATTCGTTATTGG
>BQNB010003942.1:80839-95403 GCA_026074375.1 Tanacetum coccineum | reverse complement strand
TGACAGTTTTAAAAGCTCAATTCAAAATGATGAACAGTACACGTAAGCTTAAAAAGAAAATTACAAAGAAAATTTTACTAACTCTAAAAAAAACTCTCAAAAACTAACTATCAAGCTACTATTTATAGATGAGGGTGAAAAGAGGATGAGAGCTTCAATCGTTCCAAGCCCTTGGATCTCTTCTATTTGAATTTAAGCCGTTGGATGTCTTTGGTGAGGTGTTCGCACCAATAGGAGGCTGCCACGTCATAAAAATGACGTGGAAGTTGGTAAATACGAGGTGGGGAAAGAGTAGGGAGAAACGGGGAAGGATTTGGAGAGGTTTGGGTTTGTTCGGGATTTGGCGGGAAAATTGGTTATGAACGGTTAGAGAGAAAGAGTTAACCCGCGTTTCATTTGAAAGATTGGCATAATTGCACAACTAGTCCTTGTGTTTCTCTTCCACAAATGTAGTGTAAAATAACTTTGAGAGTTTACACTTCTGGCCCTTGTAATTTTAAAAACAAAGAATGGGCTTTGAATTTGGGCTTTTATTGTTGGGCTTTTGTGATCTGAATGGTGTAGAAAGGCCCAAGGGTATTTTAGTCTTTTTGCATCCTCTTCAAAGGGTATAATGGTCTTTTTCCTTCAAACTTTTGTCCTTTTCTTTACTTTCTTGTCTTTTCTCGACCACGGTCTTGATCCGGCTTTTGAAATTGGCTTCAAATCTCTCTCTTGTACTTGTCTTTTCCGTTTCTTGTCGGTTTTTGCTCGTTTTTGCTCTTTTTGACTTTGATATCCTTTCCTGCACATTATGACACAAAAGCACACATATTTCCATCTTTTGGCATATTTTTCTGGCTTTTATTGGCAAAATCCTGGGCATTTAATGTATACAATTTAACACTTATCAAAATTCCCCAAACTAAAGGATTGCCGTGTCCTCACGCAATTTTATCAATCGAACACTTTGTAAACTAACAAGTTTCCAAAATGCCCTTGTTTTCACCTTTTATGAATCACCTTTTTAAACAACTTAAGCTTTTTCTCAACATTTTATCTCATGGAAACACATTAATGGCAATCATTGCAATTTTGCAACTTTTAGGCTCATTGAAATAGGCTACTCCCGATTAATAGAGCACAAAAGAGGAAAATTCGTCTTCCCTGACTTTTCACTAGACTAAACAAAGCTATTAAACAAGATCATTGTCAATATAAGTCCAAATGGTTAAGCTCTTATACTTACAACTTGTGAACTTTTCACTCCCAAGAATAAATTAATGATTAAGATGTGTGCACTCTTTTCAACTTAACCATAGATCAATTTATCTTTATAGTTGAAATCCATCTAAGCTTTACACTTAAGCCTTGTGAGCTTAAATGTTAATAACATAGATAAACCTCAACTCAAAGCTAAAAGAAATTGGGAAAACAAATTTCTATAAACTTGATTTTAGAAATGAAATTTTACCATCTTTTATTTTCAATATCTATAAATTTTTTTTTTTTTTTGCATTGGAATGTTGTTTCTTAGAACTTAAAATTCGAACCCATACTTTGGCCCTTTCTCCACAAATAGGATATCGCCTATAACAACCGGTGTTTATAGTTCGGAACCCCCACTTCGCTACTAATGATTTGTGGGTTATCGCGACAACACTTCTTCCTACAAAGCCTAGAATCCAAAGTCCCTTAGTGCAATCACCACCTAGGCGCGCGCTCCCTAATGATGCATGCCTGCGAACCTTGATTCCTCGTACATAGTCTTAATCCTTCGTCCGACACCATCCGAGTCTCACTCTCAAACATGATACGCCCACGATTAAGACTATATCTTGCTTTTTATTATTCTATTTTGGCGACATGCTTCATTGGCACAAAAATAATGCTTTTGCATTGAAATGCTTCATTGCTTCTTTTTATTATTTATTTTTGGTGAATGGGAAAATTTCACTTTTAAGAAATCAACTTATGAATTTGAAACACAAAAATCTTACTTACATAATAGATGAATTACTTTCCAAAATGTAAGACTTTTTCTAAAGACATTGGTTGACTTAGTTAAATTCAAAAGAGCACGTACTGACTAGGGTGTTGTTAAGAGGTTGTGGTAGTTAAAAAGACCAAAATCATTCATTAAGCTTTAGGTTTTCCAAATAACCTGGCTTAAGCCAAACTTACATTATATTTAACTACATCATCTCATATTCTTCCATTTTTAAAATCCAATGCAATAGGATTTGTGAACGCTTTAGCCCCATAAAAGTAAGATTAAAGAAAACTAGCTAGGGCATTTTTCACCGGTCAAGTCAAAATTAACTCCTATTGGCCCCAACGGATTTACCAAAAAGTGGTGTTTTCCCCAAATAAGCTTCTATTCGTAAGCAAAAATTTTAAATTTTGACTTTTTCACAAAAAGGGTAATTCAAAAAGGTTCAAACAAGGTTGCGTGAAGTGCAAGGTCAAATCGAAGATTCCTTCCCCAACTAAAACGAAAACATTGCTCCCTCAATGTTAAAAAAAATACGGGTCAAAAGGAATCTAAACAAAAATTCTAAGGTCATGCCAAAAGGAATAGATGTTAGTTCTGTAAAGACAAGGATATGAGGATTTCCACTTTATGAAAGAGAAAGATTGGAGACCATCAATGGAAAATTGTAGGCATTTGCTTGTGTTCTTCCGCAATTTGAACCATGATCCTGGAAAACCTAGACAAATAAGCACAAACAACCAACAAGAACGAAAGAGAACAAGCTTCCTCTCATCTTTTACATTGTTAGCTCAAAACGAAAACGGCTTAGTTTTTGTTAACCAAGTACAAGCTATACTTGACCCCGAATTGATTTGTCCTTGGGGAAGCAAAGAGAAAATAAAAAGAAAATAAAAAGAAAATAAAAGGATAAGCATGGGGTGCCTCCCACGAAGCGCTTGTTTATTATAGAGTCCCCTTCGCTTGACTCTTTCCCCAAACTAGTTTTTCATGGTGGGTCGGTCTTGACATCTGGGATAATCTCTTTAGGAACATCTTCTCCAAAATAGTGTTTCACCCTATGACCATTGACTTTAAAATTTTGACCATCTTTTTGAAAAAGTTCAATTGTTCCATATGGGTAAACATTAGCAATTGTAAACGGTCCCGACCATCGAGATTTTAGCTTCCCCGAGAAAATCTTTAGCCTTGAGTTAAAAAGAAGCACTTGATCCCCAACATTAAAAACTCGGTTTTTAATCTTTGAATCATGTAACCTTTTTGTTTTCTCCTTATAAAGCAAAGAATTCTCATAAGCTTCATCTCTTAATTCATTAAGCTCATTGATTTGTGACTTTCTATTTTTACCCGCAAGATTAAGATCTAGATTAGTTTGCTTAAGGGCCCAAAAAGCTTTATGTTCCAACTCAATAGGGAGATGGCAAGCTTTTCCGTAAACCAACCTATAAGGAGTACATCCAATAGGAGTTTTGTAGGCAGTCCGGAAAGCCCATAGAGCATCATCAAGCTTATCACTCCAAGAAGCTCTATTCTCACCTATGGTTCTTTCTAAAATCCTTTTAATTCCCCTATTTGAAACCTCTTCATCTTGTCAGTTATTAGTAAATGATGTTAATTCTCTAGTGATTTTTTTTTTTCATTTTTTTAATTCTGTGTATGTCATGGAATAGAGATATATTCCTCTTTCTATACTTGTGTAATAGTTATTTTCATCATAAGTATATTGAGTCATTAAACATGGACCTCTACGGGCTCAAACCTCCGATGTGAAAAATTTCGACCTTGGAAGGAGGATAAGACGAACATTGCAAGTGGTTCCTCAAAGGAGGAACTAGTCCCCTTCCGAGTATCATACGGTACCCAATTCCCGCAGGGAATCATATCACAGGATATATCAATCTCCTCCCTTAATTATTTGAAAATCATTTTCAACATTAGAAACATCCGGATGGGAGGGTTTTCATTAAGCAAATCATCGAAAAACTTTAAATCTCCCTCCGTTTCACAAGTATCATTAATTTTCTCTTGAT
Organism: Tanacetum coccineum; assembly: GCA_026074375.1. Lineage (NCBI taxonomy): Eukaryota > Viridiplantae > Streptophyta > Magnoliopsida > Asterales > Asteraceae > Tanacetum > Tanacetum coccineum. The sequence continues at coordinate 91,401 of BQNB010003942.1, read as the reverse complement.
TTGAAATAACCTCATTTTGAATAGAACATCTTTCTCCAAAGTAGTAATGATTTCTCTATTGAGTTCAAAAAGTGGATTGAAAAACATTTAAATGTATTCAAATTTATTATTCAACTTCGAAACTTGACTCGTATCCACATCACTTGGAGGAATTCTTCGTTTTTGTTCAAAAAGCACATTTTCAAAACCCTTGAATTTAGATTCCATTGAATTTCCCTTTATAGAAATCTCACATTCCTTTTGCATCGGTTGGACTCTTCTTGGGATAGGATTTATGAAAATCTCAACACTAGACTTTTTTATTTCGTCTGACTCTGTTGAAGGAGTAGTGTTGATTTGCTCATCCACCATTAAAAGAGAATCCTTAATGGGCAAATCGGCAATGGTTTCGGAATTTGAATTCTTTTCATTATTAAACTCATTTTGAAAATCTTCAATTACACCATTAGAAAGATCGTTAGACTCTCTTGGGATTGAGAAGGAATCTCGAACACTAGATTCGAATGAATCTTTTGATGTGCAAAATGCAACTTCTCCCATTTTTAAGAGTTAACGTTTCTTAAAATCGGGACACTCGGGTGTCATAATCGGATATTGGTTGACAAACATTCATTCTTGAAACAAAGATTCACTTAAATATAATGTCAATTATTTTCTGGGTTAAACTTAAAAAAATAACACACCAACCATTACATAACACAACAATCACCCTAATCACACAATCCCACACACTTTTTGTTTTTTTTTATCTTTTCTTTTCATGTTGGTTTTGTGTTTTATTTTTATTTCTTATTTTTTATTTTTTGTTTGTTCTTGATTGTTTTTTTATTTTTACGTTTTTTTTTGTGGTTGTTTTTTGGATTTCTCTTTCCTTTATGGGAATGTTCGGGTGTAATAGGAGTATCAATTTCTTTATTTCCAATTGTCCCCAAATATCCAATGGAAATGTTATCATAAATGGAAGTAGGACTTAAAAAATCTTTCACCAATTTATCAAAACGTTTTTGATAGTCCTCATCGTAATACTCATCGGGGAATACGTTCTAGACTCTCTTGGGTTGGGATAGGATACTTAACACATAGATTCCCCATGTGATTGAATCTTTTTGTGTGTCTAAGTTGCTCATCCCCCATTTTTAGAGAAACTAACAGGATTTCGCCTTCTGTGTTAGGTATTATTTTCTTTTGCGTATTTTTTCTTTCCTTAAAGAAATTGTCTTAGTCAGTATTAATCTGTCGCTTTAATGTTTCCTTTTTAATTGATGTGTATCGTAATGTCCGAGTGCAACTCGCCTTTGAACAGCGAGTAGAAGCTTTAGGAGAGAATTTCCGATTTTTAAACATTCTTTCTTTTACGTTCAACTTCTAACTCTCGGCCTCTTTTCTTTAGCGATTACTCCTCTCATCTTTCTTTTTGCATTTTAAGCACATTATCACAAAGCTCTTTAAATGTATCAAGAAATTCTTGATCTTTAATTCTTTGTTCTTTCAATTCTTCTTCAAAATCATTGTCTCGTATATCGAAACATTCGTGATCCATGTGATACCCTCCACATGTCTCACAGAATGGATAACCGTTTTCACACCACAATTGGTACAACATTAGTCTTCGTGAGAACCATGCATTACTGAAACTCAAGCAACACACGGATTATCTTGTAATTTATGTGGTGTCATTACCCCTCACCATCATGACAAGAATAATTTCGCGTTGAGAATATTAGTTGTGTGTTATATTTGTGTGTGATTGTATTAATAGATTATGTGATGATATATATTGTGTATTCAGATTGCATTTGGATATATTGGTATTATTCAATTGAAAGTCTTTTAATCTTCCATTACAAGGTTTTGAATCCACACTCGCACAAAGTCGACACGGGCAATGACGGAGTCAAGCGTATAAATCTCCCAAGCAACTCAAAAGGAATGTATAGATTGCCTTTGTTAAATGAATGTATAAATCGCCTTCACAAAATTGGATGTATAAATCGCCTTTGAAAATTAAGATTTATAAATCGCCTTAACAATTTGTCAAGTATAAATCGCCTGAACAGATGTATAAATCGTCTGACTAAACAAATGTGTATAAATCGCCTGACTTATAAGCTATGTATAAATCGTCTGACTTAACAAATGTGTATAAATCGCTTGACTTATAAGCTATGTATAAATCGCCTGAAGAAAACGAAGTATAGATCTCCTGAAGGAAAAACGTATAGATCGCCTGAAGAAAATGGTGTATAGATCGCCTGACCAAATAACACTTCGAAATTCAAAAATCAAAAATCTTAAAAAGACACACTTTTTGACGTTTTTACCTAATTTTTCTTGTACTTCTTACCTATCTAAGACTATTAGAACCTTAAAAACACAAACTTTAACGTTTTTGACACAAAAAATTTGAAATCAAGATTCTTGGTACAAACCCTCTTTTTAACCAAAAAGACTAAAAAGATGATATTTTTATGGTTTTTAAAAGATTTTCTTATACTTCTAGTCTATACTAAGATAACTAAGCAAGAAAGTTATGATCTTTATGGTTTTTAAATCCTCAAAAAGTGAAAACTTTTTTAAAATTCCAAACCAAACTACACGAACCAAAATGAGTAACAAACTCACACAAAACCTTCACAGACACCCCATGGCTCTTGATACCAATTGTAGAATAATCTTAACACAAGTATGAAATGATTCACTTATAGTTTTAGAGAGAGAGAAAGATGGTTGGATGAACACTTAGAAAGAGAAAGAAAAATGATAATATTAGCTTAATGAAATGTGACAAATGAACAACCAACACCCTCTCCATATGTGGAGAGGGTTTATATATCCCTAGCTAACCGGCCATAGGCTTATATTATGGGCTTACATTGTAACTTTGGCCCAGTTAGCTTACTATCATAACATTACTAGTTACTACGAGCTATGACTACATATATTGGAAGTGATCGATACTTTTTTGTATTTCTAACAACTCGACATGAACTAGAAGCTGCTACAGTCAGGAAACCTGCAAGTATAGGTTAGTGATAAACATACATGGACAAAAATGTCTTTGTCACTTCGTCGAATACGGTTGTAATAACCACGATTCCCCGTTAATCAGTATAAATACTGCATGTAATTTGGTAGAATTCAAAAGAATCTCCTTGATAGGGTTTCGCAGCTGCACTAGCTGTTCTCATTACCAGAGCGTCTCAAAGTAGATAACACGGTAAGAGTGAATCAGATAGTTACTATCTTTTTAATTGTGTCATCAATTCATATACTGGACCAAAATCGATATCCAGTTGACACAAGCTTGATTCATTTAGAATCTCGCAAGTCACCTACGCAGAGCTGTTTGATGTTGACTCTGGAAGGATTTTCATTCATCACTGTGAGTACTAAAGAGTATCACTCTGAATGTTCTGGCAATTATCACAAGGATAATGCGTAGGACTCTTTGATACCAAATGTTGTATAATGATGTATGACATTTTGTATATTGGAATTTGTGTCCTAGTGAGATTTATGATGGATCTCATTGGCTCTAGACTCTATAAGTGCACATTTGTTATTTGGTAATCGGAGGCTGGAGCGGACTGCCACCTTTTCAATATCAACGATCTCGGAATGAGAAAGCTGATAGAAACGTGTTGATCTCTGTGAGAAATGAAACAAAATTCTTTTAAGAAAAGCATGAGTAGCTGGGATGGGTTGTGCCTTGCATCACTGGGTCCATGATGACTTGTCTTCAATATCAAAATCATCTTTGTGATTACCGAAAGATTATGCATTAACCCGGTTTCTGCCTAAGGTTGTATGGAGGGCTTCTTTCTTTTCACCCTTTATCCTTACAATTATTTTTAATTCTTTAACCCCTTCAATGTTAAGCCAACACGTCCTCATTATCACCTTGTTGGGATTGTTCCGGTGATAACTCATGCCTTGGATAACTTTCTTCCCGATCTCACTTTACTCCTTTTTTTAATCATACCTAGGACTTCTACTTATCTAATGGAGTGTTCCTGGGTAGATCCCTCCGGTTTTGACTGGATCATGGAACGAATATACCTAACCTTAACTGCCTTATAACTCCTTAAGAGACAACCGTTAGTCGGTCTTTGGGTATTGCCATGAAGCTCCATAAAACCATTTAAAAAATCAATCAACATGTCTGAGAAATCATTTATGACACATTAAGAGTTTTTAGAGTTACCTAAAAGCTCCCCCTACACATATGCACCATATTATGAAAGAGTTTTGCACAAGCGAGGTTTGAGAATGCACTTATAGATTAAAGATCGTATCCATATTAAGCTTATTGATCACATTTTAATCACTATTCTCTCCCTTAAAAATTGCATATGTGGTGACAATTTTTGAAATATTAGTGAATTAAAAAACAAGTTAATGTCTAGTAATTCACATGAGTCTAACTAAGTTTAGGGAGAACATAAGAGCATGCAGAATGAATCTTATTATTATACTCCCCTTCAATAAAAGATTAGAGTGAAAACTTGGAGTGAGAGTTTGTTGAGCACACAATTTTGAAAGAATTTAAAAGTTTCTTTTTGAAGATATCTTGAAAAATTATGCTCAACAGGAAAATGATTTTATATTTATCTTATTAATTACCATTTCCTGGTTGCTTCTCTTGAGCATTCACAAACTTGGAATGTTTATATGACAATGCGCAAGACCGAGAAGATGTGAACTTCCCGTTGTTTAGGATAAATGTACATAAATGAACATTTCCCTTTCTTTGAAGACTGAGTTCTAAGTTGACATTTACTTAGAAGTCGTAGAGAAAAATTTGAAAGGACATGTTTTGAAAGCATTTGAAACTCTCGCTCGAACTTCATTTATATACCCGTGTCAATGTTAATCAACATTTCTAGGTACGTAAATGTTATCTATTTATGAGAGACATGTCGGAGAAGATTATTTTTGGTATTTTTGAAATTTTTTACGAACACCTCATGGTTATTAAACTAAAGAATACTAAAACTGACATGTGGTATGCAGATTATGCGAATTTCCTCGTCTTTAAGATTATTCCTCAGCATCTGACTTATTATTTAAGAAAAAAAAATTCTTGAACGATGTACGGAAATACATATGGGACGACCCATACCTCTTCAAATCATGTCCTGATGGAATTATAAGAAGGTGTGTTTTCGGTAGAGAATTACACAAAATCCTAGAACATTGCCACAAGGGACCTACGGGAGGTCATTACGGGGCTTATATTACCACACGAAAGATCTTCGAGTCTGGATTCTATTGGCCAACCATTTTTAAGGATGCGGCAAAATATGTTCAAGGGTGTGATGCTTGTCAACGGGCAGGAAATATTTTCTCACGAAACTAAATCCCCTTAACCAACATTCTTGTCAGTGAGGTCTTTGACATCTAGGGGATTGACTTCATGGGACCCTTTCCCTCCTTGAAAAAAAACAAATAATTCTTGTAGCTGTCGATTACGTTTCAAAATGGGTCGAGGCCGAAGCCCTACCTACTAATGATGCACGTGTCGTAGTGAAATTCCTGAAAAAATTATTTTCTAGATTTGGGGTTCCGAAGGCTCTAATTAGCGATTGTGGAACACGGTTTTGTAATTCCCTCCCTGAAAAAACACTTAAGAAATATGGAGTAACACATAGACTTGCTACGCTATATCATCCCCAAACTAGTGGACAAACAGAGAATACTAATAGAGTCATTAAGCGAATCTTGGAAAGAACGGTTAACGGAAACAAAAAAGAATGGGCAGATAAACTGGATGATGCACTATTGTCATTCAGGACAGCTTATAAAACACCTATTGGTAGTACACCATTCAAGATTATTTATGAAAAGGCATGCCACTTGCCAATCGAACTGGAACATAAGGCATATTGGGCCCTAAAAATGTAAATCTTGACTTAGATGCTGCAGGAAAACATAAATTCCTTCAATTAAATCAACTTGATGAATTTTGGACTGATGCATATGAGAATTTACAAGCATATAAAGTAAGGACTAAACATTGGCACGATTATAAAATTATGGATAAGGAGTTTCAAGAAGGGGAAGAGGTATTAGTCTTCAATTCAAGATTAAAACCTTTTTCCAGGGAAACTTAGAACCAGATGGTATGGATCATATACGGTAAGCAAAGTATATCTGTATGGAACAGTCGAAGTGTTAGGTAAATACAGAATTTGGTTTAAGGTAAATGGACACAGGCTAAAGAAGTATCATGGACACGAGATAGACGAGATTAACGAAACAATATACTTTGTTAAAACGTAGAATGAGCTTGAGTCTAACTTAAAGACTCGTTAATAAATAAAAGTGCTTGCTGGTAGACAACCCGTCCTTTATTTAACGAAATTTACTTTTTACATTAGTCGGTTTGCATGTTTCTTACTTTGTTTTGCAGAATCCAGAAGCTAGGAGGCAATTATCGAGACCGGATCGACTCATAATCGTGTGGTAACCTTGCTGAATTTGCAGTAGTTACAACGTAACAACTTTAGTTTATGCCATAACCACTGCAGTTACGACGTAAAAAAAAAAAAAAAAAAAAAAAAAAAAAAAAAAATAAAAAAAAAAATAAAAAAAAAAAAAAAAAAAAAAAAAAAACAAAAAATTTTAAAAAAAAAAAAAAAACCATTTCATGGTTACGCCGTAACACCTTAAAGCTTAAAAATTTTAACCTTGATTACGACGTAACCATGAGAGTTACGACTTAACCTCCTATTGAGTCCTTAAAAATTTAAGTTTTAAACATGTCTAAACCTTGTATACGTAAATGGAATTTGTGGGTATGTTCTCTGGAAGTCCCCTCACGAGACTAAAACGTTCCACTTAGGCCACCACGTGGTAAAATAGGCTTGATTAAATATGCTAAAAGCAACCGTGATTCCTACAAAAGTGATTTGGTTTGAATTTCCTGTAACAGTATATTTATCTATAAACGTTTAATGCTTGTTGTTGTTTAGTGATTTTAGAGGAAACGAGGTTGTTCTATAGACATTTTGCAAGAATTCATCTCTTGCAGTCATCATTCGAAGAAGAGAGCAACGCTCATGGGAGTCTTTTATTTTAATTCTACTCTTAGTCTATAATTTTATTTCCTTAAATGTACAATAGGGACATTGTACAAACCAAGTGGGAGGATGAGAGTAGAATTACCACTTGACCTATATTTGCCTTCGATTTTCTAGTTTTCTTTGAAAAATGGTGCCAATTTTAAATTTGTTGGCATGTTTTTCTTACTGAACTAGAATTAATCTTTACCGAGCACACTATTATCCCATAATTAAATTGGTGAGGATAAGCCTAATATTCCATTTCTATTTATTATACAAAAATCCACCAAATATATGAGAGTGCCGGTAGTATTGTAGACTTTAGAACTTGGCATGTACATCTTGTCAAGACCTAATTGGTTAGTTGGAATAGACAGTTCAAGAAGGCAACATCTTAGGAAATCACCCAAAAAGCCTATATGTGTGTGTTTATCGACTTGTCACACTGACTTGTCGACCTCTCCGTGTAAAACCTTTGTTGCACTCAATGTTAGTGCAAAATACCCCTAGATCACCTTGTTATGCCAATCTCTGTTTAAACCCTATATGTTTCGTTACACCATTTCGCCTTAGCCTACCCTATAGTCTTTATTCTTTTTGTGTTGAAATCTCTGGCTACTTAAGTCCATGGTTCGGGGGAATGGGTACGAGAAATTTATGCATTCGTGGAAGACCTATCATTAATGATCTATAAAGACCCCCCCTGTATCATTACTTTTGATATTGTTTATCTAAAGTGGGGGGATGTGCGTATTATATCAAATGCTGCAGGGGCAATAATAAAAAGATATAAACTCCTGTGGCATTTGCATGTTTAAAAATAAAAGATGGTGCAACTATAAGCCATCTTAATGATTATGAAGAATGGAGCTAGTAGCTTATTATTGAAGATCAGATTTTCGAACTTAGACTCTTGGACTTATGGATAGACAGTAGCTAGTTATGACAACCTTAGATTACTTTAGATTATTTGTTTCGTGTTTTTATTTAATAACAATTATTGTGCATCCTGTGTCTTATCCTACCTTGTATCGTTCTACATCCCAACCATTGCTTTTGCTCGAATAAGGGATTTGATTGCAATCATATATGTCTATTCCATCGTTATGGATGTGTATATGTGATTTTGTCGCCCTTGTTGGTGTAACACTTTTAGAAAAGGATTGTAGGATGATTCACCCTTAAACTTGTTTATCACCCATGTTGCCTTTGAGACTGTTTAGACCCTAATTCTAGTTGGTGGAGACTTGTGTACTTTCCAAGCTTATATTAGGATACATGCTATGACTGTGCAATTGAGTGATCACCCAGAAATGAAATACTTAAATTAGTAATGAGAGTTGAGTGTTTTCGATCCCCTTTTCGTGAGGCGTTCGGCTCTGGTATTTTCTAGCATAAGTAACTTATGAATTCATTTCTCCGAGTTAAATTGGGAAAATGTTTTTATAAATTATTCTAAACGGTTCTACTTGAGGGCAAGTAGAAGTCAAGTAGGGGGATATTTGATAATATCAAATAGTTAATATATTTTAATATCAAATTCCCAATGAAAATGCTTATAAATATGTTGTAAATGTATGAAAATGTTACCTAATTGCTTATATTTAGTTTTCAGGGACCAAGTGAGCATTTTAGCAAAAGACGAGGGATTTGGACATGATGCACAAAAGTAAAGGGTTAAAGCCATTTTACGGCGTAACACCCCCGAAGGATTACGCCGTAACATATTTTAAAGAAGAAATGAGTCATCACACCTTTTACGACGTAAAGCATCTCCTACTTTACGACGCAACATTCAAATTTACAAGGGATGACTTATCCGAGTCAGCGTTACGGCGTAACATAGGCGAAAAGGTTACGCCGTAACATCATTTTAGCCTAGAAGTTTGGAAGCTTACGTAGAAGGGTTACGGTGTAATGTCTCATAAGGGTTACGTCGTAACAATTTTGATTTATATAAATAGAGCCCTCATCTGGCTCATTCATCATCACTCACTTCCACAACTCACAACACAGTTCCAAAAGGGTGAACAAAACCCCCAAAGTCCGAAGCATTTTATCATAAGTCCAAGGGAGAAGTCACTTTACACATTTCTTATATTTATTGTTCATAACATTCACTGTAAGAACAATGATGATTGAATCTATGTCTATGTTCATTAATTCTTGCATTTTTGTTACCATGAGCGGCTAAGCACTATAAGTGCTGGCCAAACCATGTTTTTTACTATTGTTATGATTAATGTTTCCTTTTCAATTATGGTTTTATTAGATATCCTTATAGCCTTTCATTGATGTTTGTGTTTTGGTAGTATAGAGGGTGGCTTAGATCTTGTTAATCCTGATATTAGACTTACCATGTTGAACCTGGGATTAGCGGGGTACTAGGGTAGCTTGACATCTAACCCTAGTGTAGGAATTGGCCAAATTACCGCCTTTGCCATATTAAATACTTAAAAAGCACAGGAACTCTTCAGAGGGGGTTAATAATTGGTTTAGATTATAGACTGGTCTTAAGGGTAGTTGGGAATTAACCACTGCAAACTTGGATGCCCTGCTCGTGTGATCGTAGGGGAATGGTGGATCATAAAGTAAGTGTATGACATATCTCAAATGCCAATTCGGGTTTGTCGATATTAGAACCACGAATGGAACTTATAATTGAACATTGCACAGGAAAATGTACTCATAGCATCAGTAATGAAATGGTTATAGGCTAGCACGCTTTTCTCCCTGATTTCTTCTATCAATTTACTTTATTGCATTTACTTTTCTGTAGTTATTAAAATCAACTTAAAACTATTTTCAAACGTGACATAATCAAACTAAAACTAGTAAACCTTAGCTCTTGGGACGACCTTGGATTTACCAAACTACTATACTATATACGACTGGATTCTCTGCCCGTTAGTGTGTGTATCGGTAGACGAGTTTTATTAATTTAAAAACTTGGCAATTAATTATTTAAAACATTTTTACGCATCAGTTAACCATGATGCAGGATATTCAACATTGTGTTGATTTTGTTCCAGGTTCGTCTATTCCTAATAAACCCGCGTATAGTATGAATCCCAAAGAGCATGAGGAGATACAACGACAGGTGACAGAATTGTTGGAAAAAGGGTTTGATAAGGGAGAGTATGAGTCCATGTACATTGCCTGCTTCGTTGGTTCCTAAACATGAAGGGGACTTTCGGATATGTATCAATATCGTTTCCCTATTCCTCATTTTGATGACTTACTTGATCAACTCCATGGTTCTTTAATGTTTTTTAAAATCGACTTACGGATTGGATATCATCAAATTCGCATGAGGCTTGGGGATGAGTGGAAGACCGCGTTTCAGACTTGTGATGGGTTGTATGAGTGGATATTCATGACTTTTGGACTATCTAACGCACCGAGCACCTTTATGTGACTTATGAACCAGGTTATTAAACCTTTCATTGGTAAATTTTGTTGTTGTTTACTTTGATAATATTCTTGTGTTTAGTAAGA